>VWPW01015283.1:0-75203 GCA_013389825.1 Crypturellus undulatus
ATTCTAGAATGTAGAAACACTTAAGTACCTAAAGTTATGACAAAAGCACCACTTGCTAAGTAGGCTGTTTCTGAAAACTTTTAACTGCAACTTTATAAATTAAGGTAAAAGAATACCCCAAATTCCTTATAGATATGTGCCTAAAAGCATATCAAATACATCAGTATTTGCTGGAAAGCAAACTGAAGATCTATATGGGTTCAAAAATATCAAAGAAAAATTAGAAGTTGTTTTGAAGATTTATTAGCAAAAGATTATTTTTTAATGAAATTTGTGCATATAAGTATCTACCAGAGTATGTCAACTAAGCTCTGACAGTTGCTTTGACAGAGCCCTGGCACAGGCTGCCNTCCTTCTCTGGAGATCTTCAAACCTGTCTGGATGCCACCCTGTGCCACGTGCTCTGGGTGTCCCTGCTGGAGCAGGGGGGTTGGACTGGATGATCTCTAGAGGTCCCTGCCAACCTCAACCATTCTGTGATTCTGTGACATTGCTTTAAAGGCTTTTACCCATTTTTTTTAATTTCGATTAATTCAAATTTGTGTGTGCTCTAGTCAAAATATTGCATCACATCAACCTGCGACAGCAATTAAAAAAAAGTAAAATACTAAATTTAAATTCCTATTTACACAAACATTTATGTAATTTTATATTTATATAATTTTATATAAACATTTACATTTATACAAATATGCACAAATTTGCAATTTGCATTTGCATCCATACAAGCCGAGTAGGTTTCTAAGTGAAAAAGATGGACAGCCAAGCAAAAGTATTGCTAACTGCTAGCTTGGCTCCCTTCTCTTCCGGCACAGCATTGCCAGTAATAGATACGGTGGGTAAAATTACAACTACGTGCCTTTGGGCAGCAGGAATTAGTAAGATTTTCCAGGAAAGATGCCCACAAGAGGGAGCTCTCAAGCAGCCAGACAAGTTTTTGCACAGACCAAAAGCCTGTTAAAATTATGTAACTGTGAAAGAATGCAAAGTCAGCTGAAATTCATTCCAAAATATAAATGCATACAAATTTTTATGAAAAATAAATATACATTAAACTACATGTATTACTTTCTCAGAGCAACCAGAACCAAGAGGGAAAAGATTTTTGTGGAAGCTTTTTTCTACAGAAAACCTTTCTTGGTCAATACGAGAAATGGAGGAATTACTCAAATAACTAATGACTCCTGAATCTCATCCTATTTAAGGTAGGGTTTGGATAGGTTTTTTGGAGAGAAAAAAAAAAGAAAAAAAAAGACAAACTGGAGACCAACAAATCAGATCATCTATTTTCCCCTTTCCCTTCTAATTCCAATGAAATGACAAGAAACTATTGATATGAGTAAATGTGGCCAGACTACAACTCTATTGGCATTGCCAGGACAAATAGCAACACTCAGCCTGGTCTCAGGTAGCAGTTTCTATATAATTAGAATTATATCATTCTGGATAGCTTTTCACATTGCTCAGCACATTTACCGTCTTGCATGTCTCACCCAGATAATAAAGATGCCATGGCTTTTTTTTTGAGAGAGAGAGAGATTTTGCTGGAGCTCNTCTTTTCACATTGCTCAGCACATTCACTGTCTTGAATGTCCCACGCAGATAATAAAGATGCCACGACTTTTTTTTGAGAGAGAGAGAGAGATTTTGCTGGAGCTCAAAGCCAAAATTATGCAGCCCTTTGATACTGCTGTACGATACTCAATGTCTTAGGTCGAACAAGTTGGAAAAAGTTGTATTGATGGACTATTAAGACAACACATGAGATTTTTTTGCCAGCATGACAACATGACACGAATTATACACTAGCATTATTCAAATGTATTACACAGAGCACAGGCATATTATATTCCACTGTGGAAATTTAAAGGCAGAAAACCATTACTGATTGGGGCCTAAGAAATTAGGCTCTCATGCAAAACAGATGCAATTATTCTCTTGATGAACTATAGTTAGATATCTGTGCCACTCTACAAAATGACATATAGGATATTACATTATGAAACAGTATTTTGAGTAAAAGTAGAAGAAATTATAGACTAACATGATAAAAAAGAAGTGACTGCTTACAGGTAACCGACACTGTTTTCTATGTTATTATTTTTTGTTATTCCTAATTTTTCATGGTTCTCCTTCNTGTTTCTCCTTGTCTGTATCTCATGTATGAAAGAAATTAGCAAATGCATCATTAAAATTTTATCAAGATGAATTATTTAATTGTAGGATCCACATGCCAAAGCATCCTGGACAATATACTTGTCATTATAAACCATACTCGCCAACAAGTAACAAATTAGTGTTGGTTGGAATAGCCAACAAAACAGGCATCAGTCTGGCACTCCATTTTGATAATCGACTTAATGCAAGAAAGAAGAAAAATACCAAAGTACTAGTTTCAGCTTCTAGTGTTTTGTAAACAGGCATATGAACACAATCTATGTTAAATGTGTAATTTCAAGGACATCCATGGCACAGCCTGGAATGCATCAGGAGTTAGAAGGCAGAGAATAGCTTAATATGGTGTTTGACTGGAAGACATCATCCAAGGCAACACCTGAGCATTTGCTCCGTGCCATCCAGGGAGCAGCACTGTGCAGAACCACTGTCACAGCTGCTGATGGAGCTGCCAGGAACAGAAGGAAAACTTGCTCATAGATTTCTTCAGGGTAAACTTCGTCTCTCTGAGTGATTCATATTTAAATTCACCTTGGGTTTGTTATTACGATGGCCTTTGCTTGCTATTCCTGATAAAGCGACCTTTTGTTCACAGGATTTTTAAAGGATTTCATGCNTTCCTAATTTTTCATAGTTCTCCTTCTCTGTATCAGATGTATGAAAGAAATTAGCAAATGCATCATTAAAATTTTATCAAGATGAATTATTTAATTGTAGGATCCACATGCCAAAGCATCCTGGACAATATACTTGTCATTATAAACCATACTCGCCAACAAGTAACAAATTAGTGTTGGTTGGAATAGCCAACAAAACAGGCATCAGTCTGGCACTCCATTTTGATAATCGACTTAATGCAAGAAAGAAGAAAAATACCAAAGTACTAGTTTCAGCTTCTAGTGTTTTGTAAACAGGCATATGAAAGTGATCTATATTAAATGTGTAATTTCAAGGACATCCATGGCACAACCCGGAATGTATCAGGAGTTAGAAGGCAGAGAATACCTTAATATGGTGTTTGACTGGAAGACATCATCCAAGGCAACACCTGAGCATTTGCTCCGTGCCATCCAGGGAGCAGCACTGTGCAGAACCACTGTCACAGCTGCTGATGGAGCTGCCAGGAACAGAAGGAAAACTTGCTCATAGATTTCTTCAGGGTAAACTTCGTCTCTCTGAGTGATTCATATTTAAATTCACCTTGGGTTTGTTATTACGATGGCCTTTGCTTGCTATTCCTGATAAAGCGACCTTTTGTTCACAGGATTTTTAAAGGATTTCATGCTTCTTTCAATGACTGGATTACAACTTTGGGGGAAAAGGGAGTTTTCAGAAGGGTGAGTCACTCTGTGGAAGTAGCTTTCTGTTGCGAGGACTGACAGGCCCCCTACAATAAGATCAGTAACTCGGTTGTACAAGGTCTCAGCAAGGCTACAGCTAAGCAAGGAAACGGGATGGACACAGAGCCCGAAGCACAGTGCATTCTTCCTTATCACACCAAGGAATGAGGAGCACAGCAGTGTCCCCAAGCCCAGCCTCCTTCTTGGCACGAGCCTCGCTTTTTTTCCGAGCACGACGTTACATGCAGGAGGTTGGGAATGCGTCTCACTGGATTAGTGTCATTTACCTCAACCTACCTATTCATATAGATAACATTTATGGTAAAGAGCAGAAGAAAAAAGTTTTGTAGTAATTTCTACTCCTCAGCTCTAATTCATTCTTTCCATCTCTAACAACCCTCATTAAAAATAAACTTAATTAATGTATAACTACCCATATTTGTAGAATTTACATAAAATGATGAGTTAATCAAATTAATGACACTGTATTGTCAAAAGTCTAGAGAAAAACAAAGTATATAAGTGCACCCAATGCATGTTCACATTCAGCACTGCTCTTTTTAAAGATGTCAGCTGGACAGAGAAATACACTTTTCTAAGATTTATTTTTAAGTAAGAAATGGACTAAAACGTGCAAAAGGAAGGATAGCTGGGTTTTGCTGTTGCCCTCATTCCCAATGTGTAGTCCAAATTTTACATGCTGAACACCACTTTGAGAAGAGCAAAAACTTGCTTTTTAGGCCAAGCCAATACTACACAAGCTTTGCTCAGGTAAGCTTTCTTGGGATGTACTTTCACCTGGAGATGTTATGTCTTTTGGCTTAGTTAAATGTTTCCTGTTTTATTCCTTACAATAACCACAAAAAAATGCTCAAATTTATGAAAAGTCCTGCAGAGCTTCTCCATTACTAGATCAAGGGAATTCTCTGCTCCCAAAGTCTCAATCAGTATTTTGTCTGGCAGCTTAAAAGATGTTTATATTTGACAAGTGCTAAGTAGTGTTTCAAAGAACATTAGCTGACTTTTGTTTTTCTAAGAAATTTATAATCTAAGCAAGAATTTAATCTCACTAAATAAAATGAACATATGTAACATCCATTTGACATTTCATTTATAAGTCTGCTTTTCCTAGATGGGAATGAAATGTTTAGAAGAACACAAATGTTTTGATTTAATGGTATTCAAACATGGCTTTCATATAAATTTGAAAGGAGAAGAGAAGAAAAAGGTAAGTTCTTGTTGAATTGGTGATGTGAAGATCAGAATCTCCTACTGACTCTCCAGACATTTCAGAAGACTCCTGATCAAGCACATTCAGTGTGAGTTCAAAGGAAGGACATGAGTACCCTTAAAGGGGGCCAAGATAATCTAGAAATATTTTCTGTACCGTAAATACAGTGAAAGGAACAACATTGGTCTGGCTACAAACAAATACTTTCTACCAAGCATGATGGTATGTAGTATAGACATTTCCAGACAGAATCACAGAATAACTAAGGTTGGAAGAGACCTTTGGAGACGATCCAGTTCAATCCCCGTGCACATGCAGGGTCATGTGCACAGCCTGTGGTACAGGATCATGTCCAAGTGGGTTTTAAAAATCTCCAGAGAAGGAGACTCCACAAGCTCTCCGGTCAACCTTTTCCAGTGCTCTGTCAAAAAGGTTTTCTTCAAATTCAGGCAGAACTTCCTGTGCTTCACTTTGTGACCTCTTGTCCTATCACTGGTCAGCACTGAAAAGAGTCTGGCCCCATCCTTTTGACACCTTCCCTTAAGGTATGTATACACATCGGTAAGATCACCTCTCAGTCTTCTCTTCTTTAGGCTGAACAGGCCCAGCTCTCTCAGCCTTTCCTCTTTGGACAGATGTTCCAGTTTCCCGATCATCTTCGTAGCCCTACACTGAACCTTCTCCAGTAGCTCCACGTTCCTCTTGCAGCAGGGAACCCAAAACTGGACACAGTACTCCAGACGTGGCCTCACCAGGGCTGAGTAGAGGGGGAGATCATCTCCCTTGACCTGCTGGCAATGCTCTTCCAAATGCAGCCCGGGACACCATTAGCCTTCTTGGCCACAAAGGCACATGCTGGCTCACGGTTACCTTGTTGTCCACCAGATCCCTCTCTGCAGAGCTGCTCTCCAGCAGGTCAACCCTCAGCCGGTCCTGATGCATGGGGTTATTCCTCCCTAGGTGGAGGACCCTGCACTTCCCATTGTTAAACCTCATGAGATTCCGTCCATCTCTCCAGTCTGTCCATGTCCCTCTGAATGCCCGCACAGTCCTCTGGGGTACCAGCCACCCCTCCCAGACTTGTATCATCAGCAAGATAGCATCTTTACTTACATAGGAAGTCAAGTATGCTCACTGATCGCCAGATTGTGTGAACCAAGCCACAGAAAAGCATAAGGATCAGCTATACATTTCCAAATTAGCTGCACAGAAAGAAGATATTGGTAAGAGAGGTGAGAAAATGTCTATATCGCTGCTGTGTGATCCATGTAGAAGACACATGTTATAATGCAACATGATTCACAGTTTATCTATCTTATCAGCATTGGAATTGACAGAAACTGCCACAAATAAATCCAAAACGAAACATTCACGCCCAAGTCTCTATCCATTTATACCTGACAGCAAAACCTGAGACTGCTTCCTACCCTCTAGGTAGCCATTCCACCTGCTGAATAGCAAGCCTATCACAATACGTTGTGTGACTATCCAGGGAATCTCAAAACTCGTAGCAGACCTGGTGGTAACGCTTTACATCTGCTTGGTAAATAAAGGTGAAAAGCTAGATACCAATCTCAAAGTGCTGCTAGAGTCTGATAGTGAAAACAAACATACTCCTTTATATTCATATAAAGAAAACAACCCTCTTGTTTGCATTAGCTGCCGATACATACACCTCTGGCTCAGTTTTGAGAGGAGGACAGAAGGAGGGTCAGAGTCCTAACACAATTGTATAAAGCTGCATTGGCCACCCCCTCCCTCTCTGTCAGACTTGGCCTTTCCAGCAGAGAGATCAGATGTGTCTAACGATCAGAACAGATGGAAGTGAAAATTGAAATAAAGTCCTGAAGCACATTATCTTGGAGTGCTCATTAGCAGATGGTCCTGAGGACTTTTGAAGGAATGCTCAGCAGACCTCATGTATAGTACACATTTGGAGTCAATTTTGTGCCAAGCAGTGCTATAGATAATCATCACCTCGGACAAGCATTAGGAAAATGATCAACAGGACTATTCATCTCAGGTGAAATTCTGCTTCTCTCAATGAGCAGCCTAGCAATTTTCTGTACAATCTTAGCTGGATCACATGCCTCAGTCACAGGCAAAAACATATTAATTCCTTTAAGAAAGATCATCTTCCTTACAAGAATGGACATGCTTTTATTGGGAAAAAGAACTAAAGTGTCTGCAGACACCTGAATAGGTGGTGTCAGGGAATACACGAGTTGTATGCATTAAGCAATAGTCCTATGAGGCACGTGGCAAATACCTTTGGCCTATCAGAAAGACCTAAGTTTTGGATTGCCCCAAACCTGCATATGTAAAATACAAAACCAAACATACCTACATGTAAAAAAAAAACCCAACCCTCACCCCCGTCCCCAAAAAAAACCTTTTAAACTGACAGTTTTGCTTCATCTTGAGGGCATATCTGTCCACACTCTACACTAACTTTTGAATAATCTGTTGAAGGTTCTAAAGTGGGAAACTTCTTTTTTCTTCCTTAAAGCAACCACTCAAATACTTTCCAGATGCATCACAAGACAAATGGCCTTTTTAGATTTTTCCAATTAAATTGATAATCTAGAAAAAAATTGGACATTCATGCTTGGTCTAGTAAAGTTTCACATAAATAAAATACTTAGTAATGCTTACCGAATACTTTACAAGTTTATCTAAATTTCTTTGTGGAAAAAATTATGTATTACTAGGGCTAATTCTTATTCAAAAACAATTTCTTTTTGATTTCAGTATTTGAAATTCTAATATACTACGCATACATGTATTCACAGGGACAATATCACAGATACAAACCAAGTTATGTAGTGTCTGAATACTCAAAGAAGGTAATACTGAAACCGTTTCTGGTCCAAATTAATGACTAAAACCACTGAGAGTTATACAGTTTTATGCACATTTACAAGTATTTTGGCTTTAATATTAGCATAAAATGGCCACTGGCAATGGGTAATATAGTAAGTAGCATGCAATGTGTTATTGATTTACTGAAAATTAAGGAATTCTGAATAGTGCTTCAGATAATAAACAAACAAACAAACAAAAAATGACAGCACCTTGGAGCTAGCTGTCTTGCAGTGGAATGCAGATGGTAATATCTTCCAGAAAAATGTGCATGTCACTGAGGAATAAGTGCTGATATACTGAATAGCTGAAAGAAGAGAGGATTATAGCTGATGACAGCATGGAAAATATACTCTTAAAATATCCATGAGCTAGTTTACATTCAGAATTCCAAAATAAGTAAGACAACTATTTCACATCTGATTTGCTCTGGCACAAGTCAGGGTATGGGTACCTAACATGAAGTTATTTAAAGAAATTTATATCTACAATCTAATCTCTGGCAAGCACTCAAAAGCTATCAAAGCAACAGTCATGAGATTTTTATTTTATAGTAAATATCAGCTATTTTTGTTAGTACTTTCTGGCAAAAAATGCATACTGATAGTCAGAATGTATGTAAAAAGCAAAAATGAAGACAAAAATAGAATGATTCAATGTAATTTAGGGGAAAAAAAGCCCTGTCCTCTTTAATTGTTTCATACCAGTCGTAAGTTCCTTTGAGGTTGCCAGCAGGTGCTAGCAGAAAAATATTTTTAGAAGAAAAAAACCCAAATGCTTTGTATGAAAATTAAGAGCATAAAAATCTCCCTGCCAGGTCAGACTGGAGGTCCATCTCTCCCAGTACTCTGCTTCAAAGTGGCAACAGGAAACGTAATTAAGAGACCACACAAAAGCCAGGCTGGTTTCTCCAGGCACGTAGTTGTTGGATTAGAATGTTAGAAGGTACTTACTCACTTAGTGCTTTATTATCTGCTTTTCTTTATGACAAAAATACCTCTTTTTGATTCTACTTGCACTATCTGACTCCACAGTCCCTGCCAAGTTCCAAAAGTTCAATGCCCACTGTGTAAAGCAATGGCCCCACACTACAGCACAGACATGGAGATGCTAGAGTGTGTCCAAAGAGGGACATCACAACTGGTGGAGGGGCTGGAGCACAGACTTTATGAAGACCAGCTGAGGGAGCTGGAATTGTTTAGTCTGGAGAAGAAGGGGCTCAGGGGACACGTATTGCTCTCTACAGCTACCTAAAAGGAAGTTGTAGTGAGGTGAGGGTCACTCTCTTTTCCAAAATAACTATGGATAGGACAAGAGGAAATGGCCTCAAGTTGTGCCAAGGGGAGGTTCAGGTTAGACATGTGGAAGAAATTCTACAGGGAAAGAGTCATGAAGCCTTGGAACAGGCTGCCCAGGGAAGCAGTAGAGTCATCGTCCCTGGCAACGTCCAAGAAACATGCAGATGAGGCACTTAGGGATGTGCTTTAGCAGTTGGACTCTATGATCGTGAAGGTCTTTTCCAACCATAATGATTCTATCCTATGATTCTGTGGTCATCTTTAAGTTGATCTTGTACTAGTTTAACTAGTACAGTTTGAATAACATAAGATTTTGGAATATAAGAGCTACACCAATGATTTTTCATATACCTGCTGTAAACATATATGTGGCCTATCTGAAAGTCTAAATACATTTTGTTTTAAAATCTACTTTATATTTAAATTTTACTTTTAAATAAAATGTTAAAATCTGCATTTAAAATATGGTTTAATTTAACTTTTGATTTGGCATTTACTCCCCCAAAATTTCTAAATATTTAGCATATTATATGCCTGTGAATAGCTACACATATGCAATTGAATTCAATTTCTAATCACCTTTAAGCATGCATATACACAGTACCTCATGTTTGACACAACATTTTATTAGTCATTTGTACAGGGCACAATTATCTTCCCCACCTTAAGGGAGGATGGAGTAGCAGCTAATATGTTCTGCTTCAACCCATGCGCTGGAATGATGAATACTCGGGATTCAACAAGATTGGATTCAACACGGTCATCTAAATCATTCATCACAGACAATCCATTAAGAGAATGGGAGCAAATTATCTCAAGACATCTTGAAAAGCAAATGAAAGAAAATACACTCTATAGGTAGACTATTTGGGAGATCTAGCCACATCGCCTTGACTATCAACTGAATTACTGTGTTAGGAGTTTGTGAAAAACTAATGTATCAGGAAGAATGTTCAATCTGATAATAAGGTAAGTTTTTCCTTTGATTTATAGTCCTGAAGTGTCAGGATACTTAAGTTCTCTTTGTGAATGTGATGGTAAGTTATTATTTTTTTTGTCTTTATGAATCTGCCTACTGCAACAAAAAAAAAATGTATCTAAATGGCAGGCACAAAGCTTAGAAGATCCTTCAACACTCTAATTTCCAATTATGATTCTCTTCACAAACTTTCCAAATTTATAATGGATTTGAAATACACTAAAATATAACAGTACTATAGCACAAGTACCATAGTTGTGCAATTTTGTTCAATCAGAGATAATCTGAGTATCTCTGACACCAAAATAAATAATGTAAAATATAATGGAAATATTTCCACTGTAAAACTGCGGAAGAGGCATGTATTGTAATTTCTACTTTCTTAGCATTTTAATAAAATCAGCATTCTCAAATGAAATCAGAAAGCCTTCCTGTTCCACAACGAAGGCCTATGTGTTCGGTCAGTTGCAGGCAAGAGCTAACCTTTTGCTCCAAAAAGGTTCTGCTGCTGTTTAAAATCAACACAAATGGGCTTGGAAACTGTAAGCAAGAGTATGTGACTGTGAGCACTGTAAAAAGCAGTTCAATGGGCAGTGTTCAAAAGAGGTTAGTGCTTGTGCGAGATTCTCCAGAGAAGCTGGCAGAAGAACACCTTAGAGCATCAGAAAAATCATTTTTGTCACTCATGGGCACATACAGTTACAAAATAAAAATCTCTAACAATGACTTCTTATAAAACACTAGTCAGAAAAGTAGATAATGAAAACAACATGTTATACAATCTAATAAAAAATCACTCACATTGAAAATCACAAATAAATCATCTTACCTCACAAATTAAGCATGTAGATTCAGTGACTGCGATCAAGTCACTATTGAAATGTTTAATTACAAATCATTTTTTATATAAGGACATATTTTTCTGGAGAAAATGAACACAGAGCAAATATTTTTTGTACCTTATAGAAAATACAGATGTGGATGTCCCAATGAGAAAAAAAAAAAAAAACAGAGCCCCTAAAGTTTGGCTGATAACATCTGTAGTCGTATCTTGGGCATCTGGGGCATCTGCATATTTTCGCCAGAACTATGCTTCCCAGAAGTTCTGAACAGATCTACTTATATTCTTTTTTTTATGAAACTTTGACTCTTCAAGAAAATATTCTTCAGGAACCAAACACTTATTAAACCATGGAATCATAAAGCAGTACCGTGGCTTATTTGTATAAACTAATACAGCATCACCACTTGAAAGCAGCCCGTTTTTCATTTCCCATTTTCGTACTGAATCCATATCTTGTCTAGATTTTTTTTTTTCATTTATTTGTTTTCATAGCAAAGTCAAAGATTTTTCCAATCCTTAAAAAAGAAAAGGCAAATTGCGGCGTTTTTTTCTGAAGTGAAAGAAAAATAAGAAGAACAAAACTATAAAAATCCGTACAACAGAGAAGCCATTTTATGCAGAAGCCATTTTTATAACGAAGCCATTTTTACAACCACGGAACTTTTTAAACAGGGAACAGGAACAAGGATTTTATGCCATCGGATTTATATATGTATTTTTATTAAAACAGTAAGTGAAAAATCCAGTCTATGTTTCAAAAAATATTACATAAATACTCTTTCTACCTGGTGTGTTACAAGATGGATCCTTAAATCCATGCATGGAATTCTTTAGGACAAGAGAGTCGAGAGGTTTGGCAGTGTCCTTCTGCAAATGAAAATGAATCAAGTTATTTTGATCTTGTTAAAAGGAAAGCAACAAAACACAGCACAGACTATTTCTCACCTTACTATTTTTTAGAACAAAAGAACACAATAGACTGAAAAGAGCTCTCCATTATGGTCATACTCCAGTCCTCTGGAGGCTCTAAAGGGCAAGCTGCCAATCTCATCTTCACTGTTGAGTCCCACTTTGAGCCTTTATGCCACAGATAATAGTTTTATACAAGATCATATTTGTGTACTATCAAGACAAAACTGCTGGAAGACACATTTGAGTCCTACTTGAAACACGCTCTAGTCAACATAATAAAACAGGCCAAAACTGTGGCTTTTCTGCTCTGAGTGGCTTGCAAGTGATTAAACGAGCCAGCTCACTTATATCACATGATGCAAGTAAGCTGCTGACCTGCGCTGGATAACCTAAATCCCCCAGCAAAGTAAATAAAAGAACTGAGCTGGAGGAATGCAAAAAAGAACTGCGAAACCTGCAGGACTGCCCAGATTCTGGTTGCTCATTTGCAAGTTTGACAGCAAAGACCCTTGCTCACATAACTAGGTCAGGTTAGTGATCAGGAAATATGAAAGGGCACAGCAAAATCAGAAATCAGGACTGGTTTAAGGTTTTTTAACTGCAAAAGAAGACATTCTAGATAAATATAAGAGTGTATGTTGATATCAGGATGAAATGCCTGGTCCAATCACCTATACTTTTCCCGTCAGACACGCTGAAGACAGTCAGGAAAGACTTCCAAAATGCATTCATTTTCACAAGTCCAGTAGGATATGGCAGGAAATGAATGAGAAGCACAAAGAACATGGAGCCTACCTTCAATACAATATATCTATACATCTCTCTCTAACCATGCTTCAGAAAAGATGCATGAAAGTCAAGTCTCCAGGAAAAAGCTGCTTTTTGAGGGATTACAATCTAAAGTTCTAATTATTCCACCAAAATAAATAAAATCATACCACCTAAGAGTAATAAGGTTTTTAAGAGGGACCAATTCAGGGCATTACACGAGTATAGACAATGCTAATGGCTTGGGGCATTTTTAAAATCCAGACCAATTAACAGTTTCAGAGAGCTACAAGTACTGAACATTTCTCTCTTGTATTTTTATAGTTGAATATAAAAGTTTGTAATATTCATACAGTGTAAAGAGTCACTGTAAGAAGGCATATAAAATGGCACACTAGCTAATAGCTACTATTAATAAGCCATTAAACCATATGGTAGCGTAAGTAAAGTATATAAAATAGCAAAGGTACCTCCCATGGAAAAAAGAACATAATTAGCCATCAGAATTTTGACTGTAAGGTCAACTGCACAACATAACAACTTGCTAGGGAAGACTCACATAGCACACAGGCATTTCCTGGGAGAAATATTAACTCTTACAATATTCAAGGCATTTCAAAATCCACGGGTATTACTGGGTATACAAATATATATATCTATTAGTTTTGTTAAAATTTTGGGTGAGGGAAAAGGGATTTTCGCGATGAAAGCAGAAGCATCCTCGGTTCTGCTCTCGGCGTGCCGCCTCTGCTGTGCTGGTTAATACTGGCTAAAAGGGGGTTCTGCATTTTTCTATCACTACAGCTAGGTACTAACCTTAACCCAGGCCATGCTGGCTGCAATCTGGATCCATCCCATGATGAGTGTATCTCCCTGCAAAACACGTTCTGCCAACAGGACAATTCAGGACTTCTGCTTTATTGCTGCTCATAGGTTCAAGTGGTCTCTCCTCTTTTTTTTTCTCTGTAAATTTGCTGCTTCTCTCTGGCTAACTTAGTTCATTTGCTAAGTGTTAACACTGTGAGTAGCCTGTATATCCTTGATCCGCTGATGAAATATAACTGTAGAAACTCTGAAAACTATTAAGTTTTGCCAGTATGAATGGCAAACCTTGAAAAAGAAATGAGTGACTATTATAGTGGTGGACTTTACACTTAATTTAATGCAGAAGATTATAGGTATGGGTAAACCCATAACCAAATACTAATAAATACCCTTTATAGTTCAATGTTAGTCGTGCTTTAACGACAGTCTACAGAAATGGTGCTGACTGCAGTTGATTATATTTAGTCCATCCATGCTCTACTGTAATGCAGCCCTCTGCCCTACCTTGACATTACAGAGGGACTGCAAGGAAGAGGCCAGCATTGCCCTTGTGCAGAATTTGCTTTATTATGTCTGTGCGGCTCCTACAAATGTCATGTACAGGAAAGCCTGGAGAGGGCCTAAGGAGCTTCTTTTGTATCTGCAGGGGCTTTTACACACTCAGAAGCAAGTAAAACTTATGGTTACCCAAATATATTTTGGAAGCTTAACTAATCTGAACCTATAGTTCCAAGAAGAGTGAAACAGCTTTTGCATCCACAAAAGTAAATCTAAATAACTTTCACAACACTTTATTTTTTTAATTGTAATTATATACAAATTTTGTATTACTATACATTATTTAATTGCATATAATAGCAGTAGTCCAGAGATTTTTGTAGAGTGGGTACATATTTTGTTCTAGGCACATATTTCTAATTAGAGTATTAACTGTGTTCAAGGGCATTTATAAAAATCTAAATCGTCTTGCGTGTTCTGCTAAAGCATTCTAGGGAAAATTCCAATGCTATTTGGTAAATATAACTTCTACCAAACATCTCTATTTTATTGCTGATCAGTATTTTTTAATAACAGAGAAAAAAAGTTCTTTCTATCTTTTTTTTCCCTTTTGTAATAAACACGCTGTCTTTCTGTAAAACTGAGAAACAGCTGTGGAACAGTTTCTTGTAGGTTTTGAGTGAGTGATCTGGCTGGAACGTAGCTAGTACTGAAAAAGCTACTGGTTTTTAATTAAAGATACAGCTTTTGACTCTGGATATTCTGTCTCAAATTCCTGTTGTCATTTGCCGCGTTGAATTACTTGCAGAGTTATTTGAAAAGTTTTGTGGTTTTTATTTGTTTGAAAAGTCCAGTCTGGCTGTCACCTGAGGTGAGAGTTTTGATAATGGTTCTGCCAGCTGGCTGCGATACCTGCCCATGTATCTGGCTATTTATGTAGTGGCCATACGCAGAAATTAGGAATGTCAAACTTGAGCGCAATGACAGGTCCTGCCAATTAGATTATAATGTTTAGTAGCTTGCAAGGTATAGGCTGGACAGCCTCCTAAGAGCCGTGTAGCAAAATGGTGGGGTTTTTTAAGCTTTTTTTTTATTAAGGAAGTTGTATTCGATACTTTATATTTTTTATGAACTTATAAAGAGGTGGGGTTTTTTAATTATTTTTCCTTTTTAAAACAAAATATATCTCTTGGAGTAGTTAGCACTGTGAACATAGAGTTAAAAATATCAATTTTTTTTCCTCTCAGGATTTTTATTTTTGGACTTTGGACTTTTGAGGCTTCGTTTTATCACTGCAATCAAAGATGAAAAATCTAAACTCGAGGGTAAATTTCATTCTCTAATGCCCTTAAATTCTGTAGTTGTTCTATGGTATCACTATTTACCAATCTACTGCTGCATTAAATTGCCAATTACTATGTTTTTATACTTTGTAATTAGCTTTCGAAATCCATACCCCAACGCAATTCTTTCTGTAAAACTGGGATGATAATAAAGAAAACTATTTTTTTCTTCAGAAAAAGAAATCTGATTATCCTTGTTTCCAGAATAAAAGCTGAAAGAATGACAACATTAACTGTTTTCCACTTAAATATTCATCATTTCAGAGAGGAAACTGCTACTGTTTCTTCGCTGTTTATTAGTAAGTGCCCCAAGAAAGAGTGGCCGTTGAGTTGAGTATTTTAGCTGGTAAAAGCTCAATTGCAAACTCAGGACTGTCATAACCTCTCGCGATTAATTTCTAGTCGCATTTAGCAAATTAAGCGCTTGGTTTTACATTCAATTGCACAAGTAACATTGAAAAGCCATCCGTGGCTTTTTTTCCCCGCACTCTGCTCAGCAGAGAGGCTCCCAAATGTAGTTTATAGGAAAGAAAAAAACTCTAAATATATAAATAGAAACAAAAGTAATAACAGTGTGGATACTAACCGTTATGAGCGGCCTACACGCACGAACCGCCCCCATCCCCGCCACGCACGCCACGCCACGCCACGCCACGCCACGCCACGCGCAGGCGCAAACGCGAGCGGCCCCGCTGCATGCCGGGATCTGTAGTCCGTCCGAGCGGCCTCTGCGCTTCCGGGAACGGCGGCCGCCCCCGTCGGGGAGGAGGGCGGAAGAAGGGCGGAAGGAGGGCGGGGTCCGCGTCAGGCGGGCCGCTTGTTGACTTCCTCGAGCGGCGGAAGGTGGCAGCTTCGGCCCGGGCCCGGCTCCGGCTCGGCAGCGATGGGAGCCCGCGGGGGCCGCGGCCGGCGGTGCCGCTTCGCGGAGGCGGCCGCCCCGCACTGAGGAGCCCCGACCGAGCGAGGCCCGCCGAGGTTGGTGGCGCCCCGGCGCGGAGGGCGCCGGCACAGCCGTGCCCGTAGCAGGAGCGGGGAGGCCCCGGCGCGTCCCCGGGCCCTGGAGAGGGCCCTGTCCGGGGTCGAGGTCCCGGCAGCAGCGCGGGGCGGGGGCTGGGGAGGCCAAGCGGCTCCTAACTGGGCCGGGAGAGCGGCCGCGTTTCCGCAGCAGCTGCAGGCGAGGTGTGTGGGGGGGGTTGCCCCGTGATTCCGGGAAATGCGGTGGGAGGAACCGTGGATCTCGGGTTATCAGCACGAGGTGGGAAAACGAAAGCGTGCCGAGGCGTTGGAGCAGGCTGGAATGGGGGTGCTGCAGGCCGTGTGCCGAAAGGAGCGGCTGCCGGTCCGTGTTGGGGTGACACCGTGTCCTAAGGACGTTCTCGCTTCACAAGGAAATGTGTCTTAAAGTCCTGGTGCTTCACCCGGCAGGGGGATTCGTCCGGCTCGGCTCAGCTCGGCTGGACTCAGGCAGCCCAGCTGCAGTTCAGCAGAGGGAGCAGGTCGGGCTGCGAGCTGCGCTGTGCTTCGTTCCTGAATTTCCTTGCTGTCTTGCACTGTGTGTATGGAAAATTACCGTTATGACAGGAAGCCTGTTGTGCACCCCGAGACTAAGGCTGTCTGCTGAGATCCCTCTTTGATGCTGTTAGTTTGAGATGTCTTGATGAGCCACGCGAAACATTTAATTTCTTGAAATTGATGTGCGACCAAATGCTACTGCTACTAATAAAACCCGTATGTATATGACCATACATATCCTGAAATTTGTGCTATATTTAAAGTATTCAGTAACCAAGCCCAAGAATACTGCTTTTTATTATTCTTGTTTCCTAAGTAATTAATATTTTATATAAAACTGGTAATAGAAAATATGTCAATCAGATGATCACACTGGAGCTTAACTAGAAGAATATTACCCAAAAGAACATAAGTGAGCATGATCTTGAGTTAATCCCTTGAGTTATTAAATAACATTGAGATCCAGTTTGCTAAAAGAGAGCAGATGGGATTAATACGGGAGTCGGGCTAGTAAGTAGTTTGGCTCAAGGCAAGGGTGAGCTCCACTAAAAGGATCTCTGGAGGCTCCTTCCTAATGTAATTTATCCAGAATCAACCCTGCAATCAATTCTGTGGTTTTGTTATGTGCATGTACTATAATTATATTAATTAAAATATTATATGATCAACTAATAGTTATGTAGTGTTATAGATTTAAAATGGTGGATTCTTCTAGAACTTGTTAACATGTTTGGGGAAAAGAAGCAAAGTATTGATAACCTTGAACTGAGCTTGGAAAGTAAGACATAAGAAACATTTGGAGGCATCTATTCAGGAACTGCTAACTAGAATGTGTTTAGCTTTGATCAAAATAATAACTACAGCATGACTGGGGGCAATCAGTGAGATTCAATTAATTTGTCTTTCATACCTGCAATAAGTGAAGTGCTTGCGGTAGAATTAAAAGTACTGATGCAGTTATACAAGTTTTTCATAATACCTTATGACTGAACTCATGAACTTACAGCGCACAAATTACCTAACAGTTGAATTTAGTATGAGGAAGCTTGTGACCAAGAACTAGGAGTGTCTATTTTAAAAAGGAAGATTAAAACAAAAACTCTTGTTTTTGCCGACTGTTGGTGAGGTCACTTTTCATATAAACGCTTGAAGTAGGAGTGAAGGAACACTAAGAAAGATCTTGGTAACCTTTGAATAAACTTATGTTTGATGCCAGAAGAAGGGTTTTGACAGCTAGGCAACCTCTTCCTCATACGTGTTTCCACTATTGCTTCTCATCAGTTTCAAAAATAAATTAGATAGTGTAGTAAGTGGAATTAGATGATGTAATTGCTTTTGATATTGGAAGATACTTAATTGGCTCAAAATCCTTTTTCCTTCACTTTTCTGCCAGTTGTCAAGGAGAGTGGTTGTTGTGACAGCGTGCTTGGAAAGGCAAATTGAGCACATTATGATGAGGATAATACCTGCAATTTAGCAGTGAAGTTACTGGAGGGTGAAACTATTGAGAAGAAGTGAAATTTATCAAGCACTGCTATCATCTAATGGGCTTTTTAATGCTTTTCTAATTCTTGTGAAATTAGAGGGCTATTTATTGTAAAAAAACTTAAAAATTGTGCGTGTCGTTCCTAAGCCTCCGTTTAAATGTATTTGGCACCTCTGGCTTACCTGGATACTTGGTGCAGCCTGTGAGATGGTGAGCCTCCCTCTCCTGGAGAGAGCAGACAGGGAGCATTGATCCTGCTGGGCTACGTGTCCTGGCCAAGGCTCTGGCATCTGCCCGTGCAGAAGGATAAACAGGGCTCGAAGCTAGTACCTACCGCCATGGATGTGTGCAGAGCTCTTGCATCTGCCACCAGGAAGATATTTGTCTGAAATATGGACTAATTGCCATCAGAATCATTGAGAACCAAAGATCCTGATGAAGAGGTGCAAAAGAGTGGATGCACAGGAGACTGGGGGCCTTGCCTGATTTGAGGCATCATGTGCTGATATTTGTTGGAGTCTCTGTTGTCAAGTGTGGAAGTGCTTTTTCAGTGCTATGTTGGGATGTCTTGAAGCCTTTAGAAAGGATAAAAACGAGTACAACATTACTAACATACAGGCAGCACAGTAGAGAGAAGCCCCTTGTAGGATTCCTGTGCATCAGATGTATTGTTCAATTCAATGTTTTATTTTTATGTATACATCTCTGTATACACCATTATTTGTAAGGCAAGATGTACCAGTATAAAATTATAGTCTGTTCTTAACAGCTGGAGAATGAGTTTGGTTTACTATTGTTAAGTCAAACTCCCGAAGCCTGGGAGATAAACGAGTATAACTGAAGCTTCTAGTTGCCTAGAAATGAATTGGGAAAAATACCATGTTGGAATTCATTGGCATTTGACATTTGGAAATATTTGGAGAACCATTCTGCTCTCCTTTAAAGTGTGAGGTGGAGCAGAATGGGAATCTGCTGGATATCAGGAAAAACTTAGTGTAATCCTGCTTTTACTAGTTTAACATCTGGCCCAAGTATAGGATTAGGATTTCAAGCTATAGAAATCTATGCAGTAATCTGTTTGTTGTTAGTTGTTGCATCGTGAAATTCTTTTGAACTGTGTTATATTGCGTTCCTTGTATGTAAAATGTGTTTTATATTTAACTACCTCTGTGGAATTAGTGGCTAAATTTTCAAAGCTCTATGAAGAGAAAAGCTGTATTACTACCAAGAAAGAAGTAGGAAAGCATGTTATTCTCAAGATGTTTAATATGTTAAATCCCAAAGCTATTTTATAACTTGCATTAAGTGGCAATAAGCGCTGAAAGTGGCTTCCAAAGCTGTTCTTCCCTGCAGTGTGTGAGAGTGCAAACGTGAAAGAAAACTTAAGCAGTGCCTGCTGTTCAGCTGGTGCTCAGAAGCAGCGAATGTAATTACTTTTAGCAGAACTCAGTGCTGCATCTTGTGAACACAGTGCTGTTTTGTTCTGAAAACGTGAACGTTTACTACAGACACTGTTCCTCGTGTTCCTCTGATGCTGAACACTTCGTAGGAGTTGGAGCTCCAGGTAGATGGAGACTTTGAGGTGTTTCCAAGTGGCAGCTCTCGTGCAATCGTAGTAGTGCCCGCACGGGTGGCCTCTTGGACTTGGAGAAGCTTGGCAGGGTAAAACCCAGACTCCTCTTTGCAGCTGGGATTCAGTAAGGAGCTTGCATGCCCTGCTGGGGCTGTCCGATATGAGTAGTTGTTACTCGTGCAATAATCTGATACATGTTCTCTTTCAGAAAGTCTTTCTCTGTTACTTACAGATCATATTTTTTTAAAAAGTCTCACATAATACTAGACAACCTAAGCTTTGATTCCTATCACTAAACAGTAAAAATAAAAATTACAGCTGTAGTTGTAGCTTTTTTACAGATAAAGCCAGTTCCCCTTTGTTTGAAGTTTTCTCAGATTTCCTCTCAATATTTTTTTTTATCCTAACAAAGTCCTTTGAGGAGAAAATGCGTTTGTGGGCAGGCTGTCTGTACTTGTGCCGGCTGTTTGGTTGGTTGGCTTTGCTTGCTTGTGCTTGCTTGTTTTTGTTTCCTGACACCACAACAAAGCGCTGAGTGAAGTCTGCGTTTGACCTTGACCTTGAGAGATCTGCTGATCTTGCACTGTTCAGTGGCCAGGTTTTATTCTTGTATGAGCTTATGTGTTTTATTTGCCTCTAACACAGGCTGAGCAAGTGCTAGAACTTTAAAGATATCTAAAATAAATAAACCCCCCCCAAAAATCAATCATCCAAAAAACAAAAACAAACAAGCAAAACGCAACACATGATCCTCTACAATGCAAAAGCTTTCTGAAGTATTTTGAAATAAGTAAAGTTTATCATGTTTCGGTTTGTTTTAAATGAGTCTTCTTCCCCATGTCTAATTTACAGTTCAGTCAGCAGTAGGTATATTGCAGCTTACCTTTCGAGTTAGTCAATATGAAAGTCATAGCACTTTCTTTTATATGCTAGGAAATTATAGCGTATAACCCTACAAATTGAAATTGAGATCTGAAGCCTTTTGAAATACCCAGTAAAGGGACTATTCAGTATGAACAGGAAACAGATGAATATTTGCTGATAAATTGATAAAATTATTTTAAACCAACTGTTGTCTTAGGCTTTGTATAGGTCACATCATGATTGTTTAGCCTAACAGCTGAACAGAGCTTTGTTCCCTTAGGGACGGTAAGGGTTTGTTCACTTTGGAGCAGTGCGAGTGATCTCCAGATATTAAAAACTTTGTTTTGTGAAGTGGCTGTGCTATGGCAACTTTAAGTGATCTTATGGCAGTATTTAACACTAGTTTTTAACTCTTGAAAAGTAAAACTTTTAAATGAGTGCACTAATTCTAGTTATTCTCTGGATATGTTTTAAAATGGTGTCCTTATATCTTAAGTTTTCATTCCTATTTTTGGCCATTAATACAATATCACTTGAATAATAAGAAAGAAATAACTTATCTAGCCTCTTGCATGATCTGTTCCTGTGCATTAAGGCTGCCTTTTAAGGGTTGGGAAATGTATACAATGTTTACTTTCAAGATCTAATTAAAAGAAATACCTTCCTTTTTGCACTTGTGCTTGGGAAGCATAGTAATTAGTAGCTTCCTTCTAGCTATAAAATAACTTCTTTTACTACACTTCAGTGCTGTCTTACAAACACTGTAGTGGGATATTCCTTTGGAATTTCAAATACTTCATACTACCTAAATCGAGGATGGCACTAAGTGTTAACAGAAGGAAACTTTGGAGTTCATAAATATGATTCTTGGGATGTTTTTTTTTTCTCAAGAGATGTGCTTATTTTCTAACTGGTAGATTATTCATGTAAAATGAGTTTTAAGATTTTCTGCAAGTTTAAGATATTTCCTATTTTTGTTTTGTTCGAATGTAAAAAAGCTAAAAACTCTGCTGTATTATTTTTTTCTGGTTTTCAAATCAGATGCTCTTGGTGAATTTATTTTTGTGAAAATTTTAGCTTCTGACTTGTCTTCTTAAACAGCTGTCATGGAGGAGTTGGTGGAAGATGACATCTGTATTTTGAACCACGAAAAAGCAGATAACACTCACAAGAGAGATGGGGAGGTTCCTGTTTCATCCTATAGTGGAGATGAGTCTGTTGCCTCACACTTCGCCCTTGTCACTGCATATGAAGACATCAAGAAACGGCTAAAGGAGTCAGAGAAGGAAAACTCCCTCTTAAAGAAAAGAGTGAGAATTCTGGAAGAAAAGGTAAGAAAAAGTTCAGCTAGCCACCTTCTGCTAACAGCTACTTTAGCTCTCATGTAGATGACAGAGCAGTTCTTAGGTATATAAAGCATATACTCATAATTATTTTCAAGTAAAAATTCTGGTAAATTATCTGCCTAATGAAACGCCTCTTTTTTTTTTTCTTTCTTTCCCCTCTCATAGTCCAGCTATGTTATATTTGCTAGACTGGATTTCTTTGAGTGTGTGTGTGTTCCTGTGTACATGATCCAGTGCTGCAGTGCCATGCAAAGATACTGGTTTGACTCAGAAGGAAGTGTAGTTGCATTAAATCATTCCTGCATCTCATTTGCCTCTCTAGAGTACTTATTAACTCGAGGTCATCCAGCCTAGTGTTGTTGGGTAGCAAAGTGCCGAGTCTGCAGGTTGTCAGAATCCATAAATTGTAAAAGCACCAAGAGATTCTTCTAATAAACATAGTGACATCATCAGGAAAAAAATGGTTGGCGCAGAATATCCAACTAGGTGTAGCTAACAGCCACCTCACACATGAACTACAAAGTTAAAATGCTTAACATGGAAGTGTTGAGTGGCTGTTATTTGATACAGTAATTCTAAAACTCAAAGTAATTTTAAAAGGTTGTTTTTGTATGCAGCTGCTTGTTGCATTAGGCTAGTGAAGTTCCTTAGTGATCATTGTGCAGTTGTCTCCCCAATTAAAGCAAGTTATTGCTAAACATAAAAAGTCATTCAGTAGTGCCTTTGCAAAAGGTCTTGGTTATTAATTATTTGCTTCATATTAATACAAGATTTGAATTAAAAAAATATAAATCA
Source organism: Crypturellus undulatus (assembly GCA_013389825.1). Lineage (NCBI taxonomy): Eukaryota > Metazoa > Chordata > Aves > Tinamiformes > Tinamidae > Crypturellus > Crypturellus undulatus. The sequence continues at coordinate 22,652 of VWPW01015283.1, forward strand.
GTTTCATGTTGCGGACTGTAAAAATATTGACTAACTGCACTTACCGAGTTTTGCCGTCCTCAGCGTGGCAGTAGGAAGGTTCTTACTTCTGTGTGTTGTTAAATCCCTAGCTCCTTGGCTCTCGGCTGGAGGAGGAGTGCAGCTCTGTTGGTCGGGAGCAGGTGAACAAGGCCTATCAAGCCTACCGAGAGGCCTGTATTGACCGGGACGCCCTCCAAAGCAAACTGGATAAAATGGTAAGACAGCTTCTGGTCTTACGCGTGTTAGGGAAGTACAGCACGGTTAGTAAATGTTTACTGAAAAGTGTATTTTACTTGCTGAAGATCAGCAGTGTTTGTTTTATTGCTCGTTCTTTTAGAATATCACCTTTTCATTACTGGACTTGGCTAATAATAGATAGAAACACATCTTAAATCACTGAAAGAATTAAGATATTTTCCTGAAATAAAAAACTGAATTGGCAGAGATGATAGAGGTGGTTTTTTTTTTTTTTTTTTTTTTTTTTTNGCTGAATTGGCAGAGATGATAGAGGTTTTTTTTTTTTTTTTTTTTTTTTTTTTTTTTTCCCCCTGGAAACAGAGGAAGGAAACTTCAGAGTCCTTGAAAATCTTGAATGAGCAGTTGCAGTCTAAGGAAGTGGAACTCTTACAACTGAGAACTGAAGTAGAAACTCAGCAAGGTACGTACATATTGGCTTATTCCATCTTAACTGGTTATGCTGTGAAGTTTTGATAGACCACTTTTAGTGGTTATGTTGTTAAAAGTGGCACGTTCAGAGGTTTCCACCCATATATAGCTGTATGAAAACTGTAATGAGGAATTTCAGGCTTATGTTTGTTCTGGCATATGGTGGCGTGCATTTTAGATGACTGTAGGCAAGACATGGTAAAGCTATGAGGCTGTTGTGCTTTTCCACATAAGGTTATTCTAATATTTTGAAAGGTGCATAGCCTTGCAGTTCAGTAGGCCTGTGTGTGTGTGTGTGTGTTGTTTTGTTGTTTTTTTTCCTTTGCTGCATGGCTTGGTGTTAGGATCATCATCTTATGTCACTTCTTAGTATGTGCACATGTGTGTGGATGGGTGGTTTTTTTTGTTTGTTTTTTTTGTTTGTTTGTTTTTTTTTAAACTTTCCCCTCCTGTCTAATATGAAGGCATAGGTAACCTCAAGACTTTACCCACTTGTTTTGATAGCGTTTTTTATTGCTCTGTTTGGAACAGTTTGCTTTCCAAAATTGGAAAAAAAAATCGGGTAAATGAGGTAACATGTTACATCTGGAGGATAAGGCTATGTTTTCAGTGTGTAAAGGGTAAGAAAGATAATATATGTGCACAATTTTTTATTTTTCAGTGACTTTATGGTAACACTTTTTTTTTTCCTTTATAAAATCTCTACCACCTTCCTGGAAAGCAAAATTCTATTTCGAACATCAAAACAACTTTATTTTTCCCTCCCAAACACCTTCCTTAACGTTGCTATTTCTTTGCTGTTAAAGACTTGATAGCAGTTTCCTGTGGATGGGGTTTTTGTAGGGCATCTGCTGATTAACAGAAACTGTTTAGGAAGGAAAAGGTGAAACCTTATGTATTGAGTCACCCTGAACTGAGACTGAACTTTGATTGTCTTGCTTATCTTCTTACAGTGATGAAACAGCTGAATAGTACTCAGTCTAGCTGGGAAATAGAGAAGTTGAACAGCAACCTGAAAGTGCATAGTCTGGAAAAGGATCTAGAAGAGCTCAAGCAAGAGTGCAACAGTCTCAGAAAGGAACTGCAAAAATCCAAGCAAAAGGTATCTTTATTAAAAGACTTGACTGTGTTATAATTAAATACTAAAATTGAAATATTTTCTTCTGGCAAAATAGAAGGTAGAAAAGTAAGAATGTAATTGAGTGAAAAATGACCATCTTAGTAAAATTAAACATATCTTCTTGGAAATAGTGTGCTTACACAGGTGAGATTTTCCAGCAGTTGACACTATAAGCAACAGAAAATGAAGTTTTACAATTTCTTGTAAGTAGCCATTCAGAATGAAGTGTTCTGTGCTGGTGTTTGTTTTGGACTGAGCTTCTAAAGGAAATGAAAAAATGCTTATCTTAAAGATCTCATGATCTTTGTTTAAGGAGCTGTAGCACTTTGCCTTAGATCCATGGGGCAGTGGCATGAACTTTGTCTGGGAAGTGTTTGGGTTTTTTTTTTTTTTTTTTTTTTTTTTTTTTTTTTTTTTTTNNTTTTTTTTTTTTTTTTTTTTTTTTTGTAATGAAATGCATTCTCATTAGAGGGGATCCCTGCAAATTTGCTCAGGTTCAGGCTGTCAGTGTCCTCCCTCTTAGCATAATACGTAAGCGGAGAGCAGAGATGAAACAGCCAAGTATGTTTTAAGTGGGTCCACTTTTTTTGCACCTCTTCAGCTCCCCAGGTCTTGGGAAGGACAGTGGAAAGGAGCTATAACGGTGCTGGGGTGGGGAGTGGCTTGTGGAAGGTGGCTTGCTTGGAGAAAATGCAGCATTTTTACTTTTATGAATGCATTTAAATTACTGCAGAAATGTACTTTACTTTTGAAGCAAATCTCTCCTGACGACTGCTGCCCACTGTGCCTTGCACCGTGGAGCTCTCTGGAGTAGGGGACGTGGATTCCTCTGGGATGAACCTGTCCAGATGCACCCTGACCAAGAGTGGGCATGCAGGGAGGAGGCTAGAGCGGCCTGAAGTGATGTCCTTCTCCGTAGGTGCTCTCCAAGCTCACACAGTTGCATCCTCAGCACTGAGTTGCCACCACGGATGAGCCAGTCATTTTCCACTGCCAATCCACATGGACAAGTTCATGTGGTCAGAACTGCATCAGATGTCTTGTCTTGGGTTTAGTCTGTCTTTTTTCCACTAGGTGGGGATAAAGCCTGTTAGCGAGCCATCACTTTGGTTACTGTTGCCTCTTTTCATGTTGCACTGGGGCTTTTAGTGATACTTTTAGTAACTTGTAAATTTTGAAGACTTTCTGTAACTTGTGTGCAGTATTGGTGTCTTCAGGTAATTTTATGGAGTAGAGTAAAAGCCACATAATTAAGGATTGCACCTTGTGCTGTAAAAGTATTGCAAGAATGACATTACTAGACATTACAGTGTTTAAATAACTAGGATAGTAGCATTTTTGTAAAGAGGGAGTTCAAGGAAGAGCTTTTCTTATATATATATTTCTGTTTTGATCTTAATAACTGGTAAATATAGGAAACAAGCATGAACAAGTTTTCAAATGTGGGGCAATGTAGTGCAGCTGGAAGTGTTTTGAGCCATAAAATTGATTCTTCAACAGATGATGGAAAAATCTTCAAAGATCAGGGGGAGTTGTCAGGTGAAACACACAAATATGACAAATAGGTGATGACAGGTCAGCATTGTTTCAAACCCACCTGCTTTTATCTTCCATTTATTGTTTCTAATTGATATTTTTAGGAACTATCTGTTTTGGCTGCTTACTCAGATTTTGTGTTTGTGCTGAATATAATCATTGTGCTGTACTGGCAATTTCCTGTTGTTTCATTAAGGCATATTTTAATTTAAAGTAACAATTCAAGTTCAGGTAATGCCTTGGACTAGAGAAAGATTTAGTAGGAAGGGAACGGGGAAGAATGAGTATGAATGAAAAGTTAAAATAGAAGCATCACAAAGATGGGGATGGCTGATGTAAGCACCATGTCTGATGTGTTGTGTGTATCTTGTGTGTATCACTGTCACTTGTCTCCATGCGTCATGGGCACACAAGGGAGAAATTATGTTCTAGCATAAAAATAACTTGGGCAACTAAATCTATACTGAAACATTTTGTTCTAACCTAAAAGATCTTAATATTCTGGGACAGGGAAAGAATAAGAAAAGTCTGATTATGTTTTTTATTATTATTTTTATTTATTTATTTTTAAATGTGTCAAACTCTTTGGGTATTAACAGCCTTGCTCAATTTGTGCTTTTCAAGTGCAAATTCCAGGAGCTCAGCTCCAAAGAATGCTGATCATGCTGATTCCAAGCGTGTTGGCTAGTCCAGCAGTATCTGCGTATTTGTGTGCTGGAAGCTTACCTATGAACTGTTTTGTTGTATGAAAGCCTAGCTCAGGCATGAATTCATTCAGTAGGTAAAGTTAGGCATTTTTAATCGGAAATTCTTAGTTGAAGTCTTTATGCTGATTTTGAAAACTGCTGCAGCTAACAAAAAATGAAAATTACCATGCTTGGGATTTCTGAATAGAAATGACGGGGTAATGTGTTGTTTCACTACGGTATTTTCAGTAAATAGATCTGAGCTCATCTGCTTATTTCCTGTTCCTCCTTCCTTCCCCTCACACCCAGGACCAGGCTCAAGAAGAAAATCTGCTAAATGGGGACCTCCTTCAAAGCCAAAGCATTCAGAGGTAAGGAAATCAAGTGATTTGTGTTTTATTATTAGTTTATTGAGAAGTGTTTATGTGAACTAGTAGATTTTCTTGCAGCATGTAGAAGCAGCTTCTTTCAATCTACATAAAACTTAAGCTGAAGTCTCCATTTATCAAAGCACTGTCTTTGCCTTTTTTTTTTTTTTTTTTTTTTTTTTTTTTTTTTTTTTTTTTTTTGCTTTCCTGTGTTGATTGATTGACCAGGATGATAGTGTAAACAAAACTTTGCATCTTCAAATTAATGTACAAAAAATAAGACTTAAATTGTCTTGGATTTCAAGTTTGTCTTTTAATAATTGTTTGACTTGAGGCAGTAGTTTAACTTCTGAGCCTTATCTTGACTGTAGGAATCTTATAGTTCTTTACACATGAAGATTTTTGTGTTTATACAGGTGTTAGTTTCAAAACTCTTTTGTTTAGTGTTGAAACATGTATTTTACTTAGTGCAGGGAAGTAGTATTTCTAGTTCTAGTATTAGTCGAACTAGTCGACTAGTATTTCTATTTCTCTTCAGTATTTTATTCCTTTAAATTTCTTTAATATTCAGGAACCATTTTGTGATCTCACTCTTTGAAGGACTAGGTCCAGCTCCACTGGTGTCTACTCTTTCTGTCAATCTTAGGACTAATGTAATGAAGTGAGCGATTAGGAGGGCACCGTTCTGTCAAGACAGGTTCAAGTTGGCATTAGTTGGGAAAGAACACTAAAGAAAACTCCCAAAGCCATTGTCGTGCTCAGGTGGAAAAAGGAATGTAATGTGACAACAGCTAGTTTTTCTAAAAATGACTTTTGACTATTTTACAATGTATGGTTTAGTATTACTTTTATCAGCACTTTCATAAACAGTCACACTCTTCTCTCTCCAGGGGTCCACAGTTGCTAAGAATGAATCTGGGTGAAGGTCTCTTGCTATACACCTTTTTGCTCGTGATTTTTACACCCAGATTCTTCAAAATTTTGGGTAACAGTGAAAATTAGAGGAGCAGAGCAGTGTCAAACTACCAAACAGATAGAGGGCCTTATAAGTGACATGTTACAGTAGCCTTTAAGTGTTTCCCCAGCATGCCTGAGTGCCTGGAGTTCAGGTGGAAGACGCTTATGGAATATGTTCCCCAAAAATCTATGGGCTGTAATATTTGTACACTGGCCGGATCCTAAGTGCCTGCTGTAACTAGTTCTTTGGGATGCTTTGTGGTGATTCGGCTTGCAGATGATACAGTAAATATGAAGATAGTGTGACTGACTCTAATTGCTGTACATTGCTGCTCTTTGCCTCTATTTAAGCAAGCAGTAGAAGTGAAAGGGAAAGGTTCCCTCTCTGCTGGTGATAAGGAGAAGCTGGCAATTCTGGAGCTGTTTTAGAAGTTGAGTTGCCCTTTGTTTAGTGCATAATTCTTCCAAATTGTACTGTACTCCTTTTCCTAAGTAATCGGTAACACTTAAATTTCATCATTATGCAGTGGACAGATGTATCTTTTCCTTCTGTGCTGTAAGTTCGTCTTCTGATGAAAGTTTGCCTGAAAAAAAAATGCCAACGTGATAATGTATTTGTTCTCATCTTGTAATTATTCACACAATACAGGCTGAATAATTGTACTTAGGCTATAGTCCCCTCTATTAGGATGTATGTGTGTATAACTGTTTAAAAATTGTTTAAAAAGAATAAGGAAATGTGTCTGGTAGCTATTTATCTACGAAAAAGAAAAGCTTCTCAAGAACGTATTCAAACTTCCAAATGCCTGTCTACAACCGGTTACACTTCTCTGTGTACTTAACGTGATTTTCCACAAGAGGGAAGAGTAGTCCTTCGTCACAAGAGATGGTTAGAGTCGCATCTGTGGCTTACTTGGCTAGCAAAGAGATGGGAACGGAAATCAATCAGTGAAAGAAAGCTCTCCACATACTTCCTCGGTATGGTCTCTGGTGCAGTGAAGATACTGCTGTATGCACCGTGCCCCAGTTGCACCTTTCACCTCCCATCTTGACTGGGTAGCTAACTAGCACTTTTGGTGAGTTCTCCTGGAGCTTCATAGTCTTATATGTCTGAAGAAAAGGTGTTATCTCAAGGTAAAACAGTTCTGTTCGGTTGCTGGTTTTCCAGTGCAAATTTAGTCAAAGCAACTTTCAGGTTGCAGCCATTTGATTAGCGTACGTAGGGTAGTTTAATACCAATAATGAGTATGTAATGCATACTGAATAATGGGCACATCGAGAAATCTGTGCAAAAACACTTGAAAAAGCTCCCATGCCAAACAGATGTTGCAGCAGTCAATTCTGCTGCTTACGAGGGAAGGACGCATTTGTGGCTAGTTACCATTTTGGAAAATAAATACTTTCCACTTGCCAGGAGTCTACAAATCTGATTTTAAATTCTTAATTTACAAGTCTACTTTGCCGCAGATCTAGTTGCGGTCATTCTGAAATCTCCTTGTATATTTGCACACATATATGTGTGTATATTTGGATTATGCATTTCAGGAAGGGGGACTATTTTTTGCAAAATCAAGTATTGCAAATTTGTTTCACAGATGCTTGCAATTAGTACATTCTGCTCATGTTCTTATTGCAGTAATCCTAATAGCTAAAAATGTATTCAAATTGTATCAAATGTGTTTGTATATTACAAGGGAAAAAAGCGGGGGAAAAAGATAAGAATATTTGTATATAGAAAGGTCATACTATGCCATGCAGAGTGGACTCTATCCAGAACACATGAGCACATAAGGAAAGATAGGTGATTAAATGATTGTGTGTCATATTTGTTAGGAGACAGCATAGGGTCAACTTCCAAGTGTGTGGAAGTCCTTGTTTTTATTTTTATTTTATTTTATTTCAATTGTAACTGCCTTGAAAAGTAGTGACTTTGCAGTGGGTTATATGCCAGTGTGAATGAAAAATAAAATAGTTTGTAGATAATTGAAGTGAAATTCTAATGTCTGCATTCCTTTGCAAAATTGTCATTCAACTCCCGTTATAAAATTCATTCATGCACTTTCTTTTCAGCTGAGCTGTTCTTATATTTACCATTTTAATATATAAATATATTTGAGTGTTAAACAGTTCTGATATAACTGAAGTTTGTTTAGTTTTCAGATTGGGGGAAAAAAAGGTGAATAAAATGAGTTGATGTGACAACAATACTTAATTTTAAGTTTAAAATTGTCATCCTGTTAAGAGTTCGAAGAGCCAAGAATTCCACAGTAAGAAACTGCGGGTTTAGCTAAACTTATTAAACTCAGTGCTGATTATTATTATTATTATTATATAATAATATCTGATTATATTATTATAATCAGATTATTAAGATTTTTTTTTTCATATATCAGAATTGCCACTACCAAATATATTACCTAGTAAACTACTGGGTTCTGCAGTAAAATTTTTGAATCTTCATTTCTGTGTTCCAAGGAAAATATTCTGTATAGAGAAGACAGGATTCCGTTTGGCCCTTTTGAGTGAAGGGAGCTCCTATTAGTGCCGGCCACCTTACAGAAGTGGCTGTTGGCCTTAATGCTGCATCTCGCCGATTCCAGATGCATTGATTTGGAGGCAGAGTTAATGAGGGAATGATGATAAACTACCCTTTTAGATAGGTAAAAATCTATATAAATACATATTTTAAAGTGCCATACTTGTCTTTCATAAATGTGATTTGTTAGGATGTTAAGTATAAAAACTTGTTATATCATGTTTGTGTTGAAGTAACTGGACCCTTATTTCCTTAATTGTGGTAACTTTTTTCTCTTTAAGTTGATTAATAATTTGGTGAAACTTTGCTTAGGATTTTTACCAAGGAAGGCACGAAGGTCTGACTTGTCTGATTTTGTTTTTGATTATCATACCAGCTGCTAACCTAAAATTCCAGTGTTGGATCAGTGTTGCAATTGCTTGTCTGTGCTTGTCTTATCATAAAATGAACTGGGTCTAATTTTTAAACTAATAAGGCAGTATATTAACATGAATTAGATTACTTGAATATGAAATAGCATCTTGAATTAGCTGAACTTGGTCTCCATTTGTGTGTTCAATTTGCATCTTGGGTAGCCAAGTGGTATGAAAAGTCAATACTGGTTTTAATTGAATATTTAAGAGTGACCAATTAACATGACTAGGATTCCAGCATGACAGTGTGTCGTCATCTATCAGAAGCAATCCACAATTAATACTCCACCTTATTTACAACCTAGTATCCACTTAATGTATTAAAAAAGGCAGTATTCCTTTGAGACTACAGATTTTATTGGAAGATACTTTCGAGTAAATATACTTAATATTGTTTCCCATTTGGAGAACTTGAAGTTATTAGTATTACCTCGTATGCTAATAATGCTGTACACTGTAGCATATAAAAGTCTAATACGATATAAAAATGTCCCTCAGCTTGAGGTAATTAACAGTACTGTTGAATTCATTTGAATTATGCTATCCTAATACAAATTTATTATATATTTTGGGTAAAAATAACTAATCAACAATTAATACTCAATTAGCCTTGGAACTGTTACTAAGCATGAGGATGCTTTAGAGATGGCAAATATTAAGGTTTTTTTGTTGTTTATTTGTTTTTTTTGAAAGTGTGCAACAAGCATATTGGGATCTGAAGAGAGAAATGTCTAATTTGCACCTAGTGACTGAAATGCAAGCTGAGGTTCTACGAAAACTGAAAATAAATCCAACAGCAACCAAGAAAGGCAAGTCAGTGTTTACAGGAATAGACCTTACAGATGCAAACGGTTGATTTTAAGCTGTAGCATTTCGAGAAGAAACTAGCTATCATATCTTATCAGAATCTCATCAATTGAAGTTGATAAGCCAGGCTATATTATAGTTCCAGCCTACCCATTTTCTGCTTTTGCCTCTGTCTCATACTGGTCAACTTCACACATAAAGGTGTTGCTGATGTGTGGGGGGTTTTTTTTCTTCTTCTTTTTTTTTTTTTTTTTTTTTTTTCTCATCCAAGGGTTGTTTTGTTTCCCAAGGCTGGGGGTTTAAGTTTATTTTTTTTTGCCCTTTTCCCCCGGGTACTTCATATTTAAAAAAAAAAAAAAAAAGAAAAACCCTCACATTTATTCTCAGAGTCTTATTTTCCCAGTATAGTATATATCAAGAATTCATTTGGCAGCATTTCAAAGCTAGACATTAACAGACTGAAAATACCTTACGATTGCATATTTCTCTATGATAGCATTCACAAATGTTGCCTTTTCTTGCGAAATGCATGTTGACATTTTCTGAATGCCAGACTACTGATGCTGCAAAACTTAATTCTGTGCTTAATTCGGCTGCCTCTTTGCGAATAAGCAGGGGAAGAATTATTATTTCCACAGAGTGCAATTGTGGTACATAATTTCAGTGAGCAGGTAATCAGTTCATCTATCAGATATATATGTTGCAAGTCAAATGCTTTGCAAGAGGTCATTTTTAAATACTCAGTTATGGCACTATCCACCTTGGCCTCACAGTGCCACCTCCTTGGTTTTCTGCTCAACTGAATTGTGGGTTTTGTTATATTCAGAATCTAAGAGGTGCTGGATTGGGTTGCATATGGTCCTCGGTCCTTACCCAGTACAAGATGCAGCTGTTGTTTCCGAGGGGCTGTGGCTGGTGCAGGGAGCTCACAACACAATTTGCCTCCAGGTCGGTGTCGGGCTGTGCCTGTGGCCAGCAGTGATTAACAGCATCTGCTGAAGGGCCAGCTCGCCTTGTAGGCTTGGTCACGGTGCTGCCAGGGGAGCCAGGGGTCCTGCAATTACGATATGAGACACATTTGGAAATTCAGTCCCCAGTTTCTGCACGGAAATTAGGAGGTTTTAATCCTTAAGTCTGCCAAGGTTTGTGATAACATAGGATCTTTCTTTCTAGATCTGTTTTTAATTTGCAATTGTGTGTTTCTATTACATGAGTAATGATTATTCCCTTCTTTTACTTGTAGAATAGCGTTTTTTTTTATTCACTAATGCACTTGTGCATCTGTAGCTACTAATGGCAATATTGATTGATAGGATTGCCATTTTTTTTTGTTTGTTTGTTTTTTACCTTCTTTGTTCTCTGGGCTTTTTTGTGTATATTTTTTTAGAAGTATGTAAGAATTTGTGGATTTAAGATGTAAGTTAAAATTGCTCTTCACTTACCTTGCTTATTAGCACCATGAAATGCAGATATTTCTGTAATGACATGTAGAAACTTCAAAATTTCCATTTCCCGTACCTGTAGTACTAGCTATTTGAAGTTTTATTTTTACTTTATATAAACTAGATCCTGCTGCATTTTTAAAAAATATTCATAATCTTTGGAGAGTTAAATCTGCAAAACACAAAGTATTCATTGCCCTATATTTGATGTTAAGATAGTATCAGTTACACACAGATTCTACTTGGAGATGGTTTATGTAAGACATTTTCAGTGTGTGTGCTCATGGATTTTTCTTGCCTTTTCCAATTCGTTCTCAACAAAGTATGTGCAACTCAGCCTTTTCCTTTTGCCTGATGTTTTGCAGTGCTTTTTATCATGTAGAGCATCAACAAGTTGAGTGAAAACTCCATACCTTGATGTGGTACTTGTGTAAATCGTTCCTCTGCCTGTAGAGAGAGGGTATTTTTTTTTTTTTTTTTTTTTTTTTAAGTTCTTATCTGGGATGTGTTTATGTATTTGTTCAAGACGGGAAAAGATGCCAGTGATTGCTCTTGTGCTTGCTCTTTGCTTAGCTGCTGTAGTTGGTCCTAACTTGGTGGCAGCCAATTTATCTTGTTTTTAGTGTTGCACTGTGGACAATCTGTTACACAGGGAGGAAAAAAAAGGGGGCTTCGCAGTGCTAATTTAGCAGGATCACTCTGTGCTGATGCAAGTTGTCCAGTGTTCAGCTGAACACTGGAAATATTAAATACGAGGTTGGACTAGTTTTACCTGTACGGTCATTCAAAATTCAACTATACCACACTCTCACTCAAGGGGGCCATAATGCCATACGGTTTTGATACTGTTCAGCTGTTGTGCTGCAAATTGCCAAGTTATTAGAAAGTTTTACTATCTGTAACTATTTTATGGCTTAATGGTTTAATTATGACTAGATTTTTTTCCAGCTTTGCTAATGTTGTAAAATATGGAATATTTTCCAATGACAGATGCCATTTTTTTTCTTGAACTTTTAAAGGTATGTAGATCCCCACATGGCTTTTTTACAACTGTTAGCAAAGGTTAAATCTTTCTTTTTAGCATGAACTTTCAGATTTGATGAGCATACTATTGAAAAATGCCTTTTACAGGCATTGTGAACTGGGTACTGCTTTTTTAATTTTTTTACTGACTAGCTGAAGTTGCATACTTTGACCAAAATAGTGCCTTCTCTTTGTGTCCCTTAACAACTAGAGCTCATCTGAGTTTAAGCAGGACCTTGGAGGTTTCCTTGGTGTTGCATATTTTTCAGACCTAGTGATTTCAGGATCTTTTGGTTTACCTTGCACAGTAGATTCATTATGTTGCTCTTATTTACAAATTTTAAAACATTTTGCTGCAGTAACTTGAAAACACTGCTTGTAATATCTCCTATACTGCAATATATTCAGAGAATATAAAAATGCTCTGTCTTCTGTGCAAATAACTCTTTTTTATCTTCTTTCTTTAGCTGCTTCTGCACCAGTACAGTGTGTTGAAGACTTGGAGAAGAACCTTACGAAGCTGCATTTGACGACAGTCTATAAAAACCCTTCTCTTTCACAAAACGATCGAGTACTCTGCAGTGCTCTGCCCCTCCCTGTAAAAATCCCATCAGAGAGAGTGACTCTGCAAGCGTGGACAGATGAGAGACCTATTCCAGTTGATGGGAAAACATTCCAGGAACAGCATTCTTATGGAAAGAGCTCGCTGGAAGATAATTCCTGGGTATTCCCAAGTCCTCCAAAGCCGAATGAGAATGCGTTTTGGGAAATGAAAAACAAAACATCCCTGTTAAACTGTCCAGCAGATTACCTGGATCAGTGTAATCAGAACTGCCTGCACAAGAGTTAAACAATTTCTAGAAAGAACTGAAGCATTTTTAGAGTGGTTCTGAATAGGCACCTTATTGCTGGAACTCTTCACAGAGGGAAAACAATTAGTTGAAACTTGGTTTTTTATTCTTCTTTTGGTTCCAAAACAGAAAGCCTAGTCTTTCTCTGCTGTAAATTAAGGAGCAAGTTCCTTGAAGTTTGAGCTGCGCTGGTATAATGTAAATGTAAACAGATCTAGCATGGGGCCTAAATAGTTTTTTTTCCCTGCAAATGGCATGCATTTGCAGGAGATGACACTTGAAAGTTAGTTCTTGGAATAAAAAAAAATCCCATTGTTTGTTTGCTATTTGTATATTCTCAAGCAAATAGTTCATATCCTACCTTGCTTATAACGGCTCTTAGCTAGATATTGACAGTCTCAGATGAAGACAAAGCATTTGAGTCTCTGTCCTTCCCTCCTTTCAGTTATTTCCTGATTCTTCTCATTTAGAAATACATTTGTGTGTGATTTTTATAAAAACAAATAATAACTTTTTTTTTTCCAAAACTTTGATTTTATATTAAGATAAAGGCAAGGGGGGAAAAAACTTCCCAGCTATCCCGTTTAGATTGCACCATTATAGGCCTTACTGTGAACCATAAAGGATCATAAGCAATGCTGCTGGAAGCTAGAAATGGTAGATCGTCACCTTTCTTTCAGTCTGGACTGAGGAAACTGATTTTACCCTGCGCACAATGGTGCCTGCCACAGATGCATCCTGTCCACTTCACCGTGCAGTTATCCTGGTTGTGCCTCCTTCGCACATCACCGAAAGGCTGACGTTTTATTCATGTGGTCGCTAAGGCTGCTAGCTCTTCTTTCATTAAAGAAACAAAGCCTTAATTTAATCAGAAGAGATGTTTTAGCATTGTTGATGTATGTAAAAATAATTCTTGTGGTATCTTTAATATGCCACTGAAATAACTTATCTGAATTGCAGCTGCCTGCTTTAAAAATTGAGTGTCCAAGTATTATTTTTTTTTCTTAAGCCAAGAACGTTTTTAGACAAACACAGTTTATGCTTTTTTTTTATTGTTCTGCTTAATATCTGGCTTAACATAACAGGGTTAAGTGAAATGCCTTGACTCCTCAATACCTTGAAGCCAAATGCTGTGTAGTTTAGATCCTTGATACTGAACTTGTTGGGGTGGGGAAGCTAATATTGCTGTGGACAGGTATGTGGAGGGTGAAGTGCTCAGCTTCACAGGTCAGGCTTCAGGCTTGTAATAACCATTAAATTCATGGCTGTTTAGTATCTTGAAATCACGTGCAAATACACAGCAGAGTTACAGCTAGCGTAGCCATATCGGTGGTGCGCTGTGCAGGTGTCACTGAGCTGAGGTGCTCCGTGACCTGTGTGGTTCCAGCCACCTTCTTCCCTGTGGATTAACTACTTCATACGATGACCATCTTCTTGTGTTTGAGCTTGTCTATCAAACTTGACAGAATCTTCTAGATCCCTTCTCCTGCCGTAGTGAACAGCATACATAAGTAACGCTTCCCGTTCAGCAGATACTGTTTTTATCTTTCCATTATCTTGCTCACGTATGCGGGTTTGTCTGTGATTAATGGAAATGGTATCAGACGCTGGAATTTATTCTGACCAATGAACACAGCTGACTCGGGGGAGTACAATCTCTTGGAAAGTAATAGAACAAAACCCAATAAGCATAAAACAAATCCAAGTCACTAGGCTTTAGCTGATAGAACCAACTACCTGTGTAATAACGAAGTGGCAGAAAGCATTTCTCATGTGGCTGCATAGGCTTTATTGTATCTAGTCCTCACGTTACTTTTTGAGATACCCTCCCCATTACAATTATTTTTTTTTAAAGTAATGTTATCTCACAGATATCATTCTGATTGATATTTTGAATTGTGCAATGAAGGAATCCTACTGTGTATGATTTTAAATAAATTTATTTTTATTTGAAATGGATTTTACTTATAAATGTCCTTCTAGCATTTGGCACAGCGATTTTTACTCAGTTTGAATTTTTTGACTGTGTATGAAGGTCACTGCAGATACAAAGCAGTGGAGTAGAGGCTCATCCTCATCCATTTAGGAAGAAAAGATGTTGAAAAATGAAGGGCTCAGGCACCTTAAATCACAGAGTGTTCCTGATTGCCTCACTTACTCTGTCAGGGGTGCCCTGTGGCTGGAAAGGAAAAGGTAAAAATGAGGCTTTCCTGGTCTGCGCCAGAGCAGACCTGGGCCTTGTCTTGTCTCGTCTGAGCTCCTGCCCCACAGAAGAGAAGAGTGGAGTGACATTTGCTGAGAGCAGCTTTGAAGGAAGGAACTTGGGCCATGCGGGAGCCGAGGACTTGCTGTAGGCAGGATTTCCAATTCAGTCACTCATTGCTGCGGCCAAACACGGCGCTCGCAAAGGAAGTCCCCAGATCCGCAGCCCCTGGGAGCCGGCTGCCTCGCGGAGCAGCTGCCGGGCTGGAGCCGGCGCTCGCGTCCCCGCTGGGGACGGAGGGTCAGTTCAACCCGCTCTGTTCTCAGAAGTGAAAACTTTCAGTGCAGCGACTGCAACGCAAATGCAGAAGCATCTGCAGTAACGGGGCTTGCGTTGTTTTGTATGCACTCATCTGCAGGTTCACGGCCGTGTGTAAGAAGCACACAAGGTATGTGGACCAAAATCTTCAAGCCAAGTAACCGATGAGAAAAACGCTTGCCTGGAGACTTTGGACACTTTTTGAAAGTTCGCCTAACCCACAGACTGGATTACTTGGTATTTCTCTGCAGGTACTGTTTCCCTTTAGCAGATGTAGAAGACAGCTTTGGGGGCAAGAGGAGATGGCTGCTGTTTGCCTTGCACATTTAAGTGGGCAAATAGCAAACTGATGAATATGTATTTGGATATTTGGAGAGTTCAGCTAAGCTTCTAATAACAACTCCTAATATAATCTCTCCCTGCTTGGTTCATTTTACATTTTTAAAGGTCTGATTGTTCTAAGCCTCCTTGCCAGGTTTGTGGGTTTACAGTTGAGGGGAACGAAAGAAGAAAACTTAGCTGCAATGTGCTGCCAAATGTTTAAAGTCATAAAAGACAACAGCTATACCGATCGACTAGCGGAGTTACAGTAAGGTGCGACTCAAACACTTCCATTTAAGTATAATATGAACGATAAGAGAAATGTAAAGTTGACTTAATATACTTTCATCTACAAGGTTTCAAGTGTCCTTTGAATACAAAATAGAGTTGTGCTGTTGTTTTTGTACCTGTCAAATGTCAGGCTTTTGCCTCTTTATAGAGGAAGAGCTATATTACTTGCTATCGTAGGAACACAGGAGAGTGGACAGCAATACTTACTTTTTTACTATTAGCGGTAAAAGGGAGAGTTTGTTCTTTTAAATGGAATTGCACATTCCTGTGTGATAAAGTTAAACTATTTAAATAATTTGTTCCTTGTGGTAAATGTTCTGGTAAGAACTCAGATCAGCATCTGCTGCTTTGCTCCCATCACTGGATTTTATGATGGAAGAAGTTGAGTGGCACAAACACCAGGGCAGCCCTGGATGCAGTAACTGGTGAGATGATGGTGTTGGAGTATGAGGTCTGATGTGAGGAAGAAGCAGGGCAGAAATGCTGAGATCCTGCACGGATTGTTGGCCTAACTTGTAGGATACTTGAAACTAGATGGGGACCCACCTAGGTCTTGACTGTGTTTGGCCATTTCTCCACCTGGGGAGTAAACAGAGAAGACAGTATTGCAAGGACTACTTGAGGTGCGTGGCTACAGGAAACAGGAGGGGGAAGGACTGTGTTTGGCTTCCAACTTAATCTCTGGGTCAACATTCCACGGTGGTAATAGGAGATGGTTCCACTTCTCTTAGAAAACCCTATATATTTTAAAGGATGACTACAACTCACCCTTCTGGAATGAGTTTTCAGTTTACTCCAGGAAGGTGAACTTCTTAAATAAAGAGGTTAAGAGTTGTCTTCCTTCTCCCCCTTTTAAGACATCAGTTTCAGGTGGCTTGTCTCTCAAGGGGTTTAAGTATACTGACTTCACTTCAAAAACATAACTTGCAATGAACTAAATATGTGTCTGTTCTCTCAAATGCTACGCAGGGGCAAAGATCGGCCCCTTTCCTGCAGAAGAAGTGTCAGAAAGCTTGGTGCACTCCGTAGATGGTGACGTGGTGCCTTAGCTCCAGATGTTATTCCAGCGGTGTTGAGGCCATTCCAGAGGTGTCAAGAGCTTGGCACGAGCTGAGCACATGGTTCCCACTACAGGAGAGCCTGGGGTGGGGGCTCTTGCACAGTGAAAAACCTCAGTGAAAACCTCGCAGCTCTGTGAAAGCTGCTGCAGAGACTACAGGCAGTGCCAACCCTCCAGAGCTTCACCCTCTCATCATTCACGAGCTACTTATTTACAGTGCAAAAAAGGTGCTTTTAAAAAAGAAATATTCCATATAGGGCTAATTTTTTTTTTCCAATTTACTAATGAAGCACAGCGTAGGGTACTGTTAATACTGTGGATGTCTTCTTACGTGGATTAGAATCCAAAGTTGCTAGTCTCAGGGGGAAGGAAGGGTTGCAGCTGAGGCAAAAACAAAATCCATAGCAATTTACTAGTATGAATTTGTCATTTCCTAGTACTCATTCTTTCACTTAAATAAAAGATGCAAATGCAATTAAAACAGAGGATAATGCATAAGACATTAAGAAAGCGAAAGGTGTGAAATCAAGGATTCGGAACTAGGAAACATCAAATTAAGGCCACGGGTGTATTACAGAGGATGTCAGCGCCACAGCACAGAGCTGAAGGCAGCTCTGAGGGCTCCGGTGAACAAAGGAGGAGTTGCAATAACCTACGGTGTTACGTGTTTAACTAGGAACTGGGTTAAGAGAAGGGACAGCTTAATCTAGTACGTGCAATTCTAGGTATGACGGCAGATGCTATTGTCACCCCAGCAGTGCGTGTTTGTAGTCCTTCAGCCAAGACACTTGTAAAAAGTAATACTCGATATTAGGTTACATAATTAGGTTATTAGGATAAATTATTAGGTTAAATAATAGGCCCTGCAACAACATACTTCCCTTTTTAAATTTCCCAGTTGCTCTGCCTAGGGAGCCCAGAGCACCTACAGCTGGAGGACAGGTGAGTCCACAGAAGCAATTTTACAGCAGTTAGTTCTGGAGCCGAGTCCACACAGAACTGCCCAGCAAGCCGGCTTGCTCTATATGCTTTCAGTCTGCTGTTCACAAGTGCTCCCTAATCCTTCATCTGAGCTGCTGTCTGGTAACAGAAGCATTGTGCGTGGTATTGATTACTGCAGTGAGAGGCACAGATTAAAGTGTCAGGATTAACCTGTGGAGCTAAGTACCTCACCTATACCCTTCTTGGAAAGACTGAGCTGAATTTCCAATTTGAATAGCTTCAGAGCAGTACCTAGTTTTGTGAGACAGTACCAGGAGGAACAAGTTACACTCTGCACATATTTTTGAAGAAAATTTAAAATCTAACTATTTGCTCAGACTAAATGCATTTTTTATCAGAGCATGAAAGTGACCATGTAAGTAACTATCATTAAGTGAACACATTCTTTCCTTCATTTGTAAAGAAAATCCTTATTCATTTCAAAACACTTCAAAAGACAGATCCCCCCCTTGAACAGCAGAACTTTAAGCACAATCTCCCGTGAAACCATTTACATCTTTTGGAATTCTGAAATTAAGCTGCTTCAAGTGTCCCTGTACAAAAGATACTGACTTTTTAAAACAGAGGTTTGCTTGCATGCTCTAGTTTCTCTAACACTTTAACTGTTCCTCGATATTTAAGATCTGAGCTGCATCTTACCGACGTAGTTTAGTTGCTTACTCATCACTACACATGGGAGTTTTGAAGTGTGGTCATTCCCAGCTGAGGTGCACAAGTTTATATAATGCTCTTCCTTTTCAAAGAGGAAAGAGGTAGAGAATACCCCTGCCTGTGTGCTGCGCTTGCTCCCTTTCCCAAGAGAGGTCTAGATCAGAAGGCTTCCTTTTCTCCTGGCGTCAAAGCAGCCAGTTTGGGGCCATGCACAGGCACTGGGTGGACTTGAAGGTGTCTCACGGTAGTGCTACCGTGTTCTCTCGCTGTTTAACAAAAAAAAAAAAAAATGAAAGTAAGTGGTTCAAGAAGCTCCTGCACAACTTGCCACCTTTGTCCTGTAGCAAGAGGACGTCAACCTGTTTAAAGTAGAACTTGAGCAATGCAACATGTTTCAGGTGCTGATTATACCTTCTCCATGCATTTTGCTCGGTCCTTTTTTTATTTTTTTTTTGAAAGTGTAACTTCTAGTCTGACCTTCTGCCCGTTCATCTTTGTCTACGGGAAGACACCATCACTTCTACCATCATCTGGCCTCCTTTCACAGGCAGGAAACACACTTTGTAAAATTCCTTCTTTCCAGGGACAGTTCATTTGATTGCTGTCTCCATATATCCTTAACTTCACATGAAAAACAGAATGATTTTAGGCTCTACCTAATTTGTGATCAGTGCCAAAACCACTTAAGGGTGAATTATTTAATCTAGGCAGGCGCTATGTATCATGCATATCATGTAAATCTGTAACGCTCTCAAGAACACAAGGATCATAAAAATCTCAAGTCCCCAAGGAGAGGGACAGACTTAGTAATTTCACAAACTGACAGCATGCTTTGTTTCTTTAATTACATAAATGTTTTTGGCTTTTAATTTCAGATATTTGATTCTCCATACACCCTACTCTGTGTATTATTATTTCAGTTGAATTCCATGTGGGAGCTAGAGATGATTTAAGAAGTCTATATAAATTGATCAAATCAAAGCTCGATGTAAAATTTCAAAAACTTCATTGTAAGAGTCAACTACACGTTTGAAGGAAGCTTCTTTTTTATCTTCTTAATTCCAGTTGCTCTGTATTCTTCTCTTTGCTTCAAATATTCTGCTTTGCATTCTTCATAGAAAGCTGGATCATGATAGCTACAAGACAGACACAGACATAACATTGTCTTCCATCTTGGAAGAGGGAGCAGATGATATTGCATAAACAGCATTCAACTGATCTTTTCCACACCCATATCTACTTTCCTTCACTAGTAAAGTTACTATATTTTAAACTCTATATGAGGACCTCTACGAGGTGTGCATCCTCTCATAACCTTGCCCTCTGTGGAGGCATGGACCTTTTCAAGTCTGTGTAGTGGAAAAAATTAATTAATGCATCTTTAAGCACTAAGCATTTTTTCAGTAGTGTGTATGTAGTTGAGGTAGATTTTTTTTTAAAAAAAAAAGGAGCTGCATACAGGTATGGACAAGTAAAACTGAGTACTGTAGCACTTTCTATGCAGTTGGATTTGGAACTTCTGCCTTGCTGCACATGTTTTTACATCTGCATTTAGGAATCTAAATACCCAATAATAGTTGTCACTATTTTAAGGGCATTTAAGAGGCTGGAAGACTTATTCCACCAAATTATTCCACTTAATTAACTAAGTCCCCATATCAAACCCACTACAACCCATTCTCAAACCAAGAAATTCAAGAATTTAACACTTCAGCTGGATAGGGGCAAAGCAAGGCTTCAGAAGAGACCTTTCATAAACCAGCCGGGCACCCTACCATCTAACATAACTTTCCCTTGCTGCTGCTCTTGCTTTTCACAACTGCAGGCCCTTTTCAGAATAAATAGTAAATACTAGAAGACTGTTCTGTAAGGAAAACCAAAAGGAACTTGCACTAA
This sequence comes from Crypturellus undulatus, assembly GCA_013389825.1. Lineage (NCBI taxonomy): Eukaryota > Metazoa > Chordata > Aves > Tinamiformes > Tinamidae > Crypturellus > Crypturellus undulatus. The sequence continues at coordinate 42,820 of VWPW01015283.1, forward strand.
CAGAGCATGAAGGTACTTCTGCGCATCCCCATCACCTCAGTTTTATGAAGAAAATAATGTGATCAGCATGCTCTTTTCTAAAGAGAAAGTTTACTTTTTAGAAACTACTACTCAGTAGGGTGCTATACCAAAATCACAAGGCTTGCAAAACCCATTAGAGACGGTTCAAGATTTATATCATTTCTGTATTAGTGTAGGCCAAAAAAAAATCAGACAAGAAAAAATCAAAAGGGACTTACTAAGAAACAAGACAATCCTTCAGTGCTGTGTTCTCTGGCCGACACTTCACCACCATAAGAAGACCAGTTTCTTTACAGCATTTAGTAAATGCTGGGAAAAAAAATTCTTCAGTTAGGAAAAAAATGGCAGTTAGTAAAATCCCCACCCGGGTGTATCTTAATCCATATGAAAAACATCCCTGACCAGATCTATTATTATAAACATAATCGAAGTTCTCCTCAAGTCTCGTGCTGTTTGTAAGGTCTTTGTCACTTGTTTAGCAACCACATTTTAATTACGATTCGCTCCTCATATCAGAACAGCTTCTCACACTTGCTGCTGTTGCTAATACCAACAGATTTCTGAAGCTGCTCTAGCAGCAAACCCACGGCTCCGGTGCTTGCTTTCCATACTGACTGCACCAGGCTGCCACGGCGAACCAAGGGGGAGCGTGAGGAGCTGGGAAAGGTGGTGTGTTCAGTGTAAAGTCCCAAAGTACTGAAAGAGAAATACCTTAGAAGGGTGGGATGATGACTCATGGTGAAGGGTATATTTTTATCTCTAGGAATAACCACAATTATGTCTCATGCTTGCCACACTCTATACAGATATTCTGCTTAGTAATAACGATAAAGAACTAGGTAAGAATTAGCTCTCTATGAGGAGATCTCAAGAGGTCTCAAATTACTTTCTTACAAGCAGCCTGTATTAGTACTCAATCATCATCTGCATTTTATGGATGCAGAAAGAAAGGTACAGAGAAAAAAGGCCAATCGGCCAAGGTCAGGCAGAAGTCAGGCTACGAACAAAGTCAAATCTTTGCTGTTCTTGCCTGCAGTTTCCCATTTCTCCTCTTTCTAGCGTTTTCTGACAATTACTTAGTACCAGATAAATGTAGGAGATGATATAACAATTTTTATTTTATTGAATATCTTCAGTGAAACTTAATCTATTAACTATCAAAACTTAATGATCAGCAGGAACTTCTTAATGATACTATTAAGTGTAAATCAAGATAGCTATATTCAACTGAGCCTGTATTTGCATTGCTATTTATTGTTCTGTTGGTATGCAAGTTTTTGGCATAAATTACAAAACAATCTTCCCCCTTTTGTTCACGTTGATCAGATATGCAATGGTTACAAAAGTAGCAACAACTTCTTTGATCACTTCCATTCTAGGAACTTGCTGTATAGACTCACCTTTTCAAATTGTGCCGCGAATCCAAGAATGCACTTTAAAGCTGAACTAATCTATATTTTTTTTGTTGCTTCTGTTGAACTATTTATATTGAATGTCTCTATATCAATATCTCATAAAAATATATATTATCAACATATCATATAATTTATCAAACAGATCCAAGCATCAGAAGCCTTTGTGAGCCTAGGTTTGCCTGGTGAACAGTTTGATTTCTGCTCTCTACAGACACATGTTTAAGTGCGGTGCCGTTTTTTTTTTTTTTANGCACATGTTTAAGTGCGGTGCTGTTTTATTTATTTATTTTTTTTTTGTAGTAATCATCCCCCCCAGAAGCTGTGAAGTAAGAAAATCACCGAAGACCCCAGGAGGTCCCTCACACTCCTCAGTGCTGCAGCCCTGCTTGGCTGAAGGCCAGACGGTCCCGGGAGCAAAACGCATCCTGCAGCCCAGGCGCTCCCTGTCCCACATGCCGTGAAGGGCCACACGGCTGTAAAGAACCTGCACCAAGAAGGGATAAACCTGCTCCCAGCCGCCTGGCTTCAGCCTTGCTGCTGCTTCAGCACTGCTGATATTTCAACACTGCTGATGCCAAACAAAGGAGCAAAGGAAAGAGCTGGCTGCGTCTCAGGAACCCCCACATAGGAAAAAAAATCAATTATTTTTCTCCCTCCTCATTTCTAGCTCTTTAAAATCCCTCTGAGAGGCATGTAAAGCAATGTGGTGCAAGACAGGTTTAGTTACCAATGTCTACAATTAGCTTTAGGGGAATCGAGAAAGTGTTGTTTTAACTTCAGTTATGTTCTGTCTTGCTTACAGCTCTTCAATGAACCAAAGCATCTCACTGTTGAGCTGCACAGACTATTAAAACTACAGATTGGGAGAGTAACCTCACAAACAGAAAGCAGTATTTCCAGAAACAGTCTCAAACCGAGAATTAATCTCAGCCTGACTATCAGAGTCACCCCCACATTCCTCACCCAAGCCGTGTTGGTTGGTACTGCAGACCAAAACTTCAGGGTGCATAATGAGATATTGTACCACAAAACAACAGGACCTGATTGCAAACCCTTTGTACTTTAATATTTTAACAGCTTCGAGCAGAAATTAAAACTCCAGGGGACCCGGCGTCACACGCAGAATGAACCTGTTTCCCAAGACTCTGTGTCATAAAAAGACCAATTGCTCTTTTGGAAAGGGACAGTTGGTCTTTTCAAATCCTGTGCACAAACCAATTTTATAATTCCAGAAGATGGCTTTCTGGGACTTCTGGCACTTCTTAATTAAGGAAATGGAAGGATTTCCTTCCCCTAGCAAGCAGCAAGCTACCAAAACAGACGCTTAGAGAGAAGTAAAAGTAGGTGCAAATTTGAGTCAAATTCATTGCGGAGTGGTAAAAACAAATGTTTCAAACAATAAAAATCATTCCTAGCATTTCAGATTTGAAGTGTTTCATAATATGTTTTGAAATTCACCTACAGTTCCAAAGACCAGAAATATTAAAGGCAAGCTTAAATGTTGTATCAAAATTTCTTCATTTAATCAAGAAAAAAAAAAAATGCAGCTCATTCTCCATGAGTATGAGCTACCCTGCTGACCCGCTGCCTGGCGCCGAGGAGGATGTGGATTCACAGAGCTGCTGTGTGAGCAGTGCGGCGGAGGCCTCGCAGCCCAGCAAAACCGCTGCCCCGGCCGGGCCCCGTCCCCAGCGGCATCCGCATCTCCAGCTGCAGAGGCGCAAGGAAAAGCAGTTCCCAAGTCTCCCATCTCAATCTCATCTCCCTGGGAAAGCAGGATGCAGAGAGGGAGGGGACGGAGGTCCCGGCCCACGTTGCAGGACAACAGAAAGAGATTTTAAAAGTTCTGAAACCACCTCCAAAGCTATCTGAACATTTTTTTATATATTTTGGGGGGTGTTTTGTTTTGTTTAAATAAAAATCTACAAGAAGTCATTGTCAGGTGTATGTACCTAAAGTGACTTAGGTTAGGGTATTAAGGATTATTTTGAATGTCTGGCTCTTCTTTAATACATGTGACTGTATTAAGAACTGCTTTAAGATACAAAATGTATTTTAAAGAAAATTTCTTTGATGGCTAGATAGGTGGTTGACACCTTAACTATTAAAACATCATAGAATTTTGGGGGGAGAAACATAGAAGTATTTGCACATACAAAGCAAGGGAAGGATAAAAGATGTTTATGACTTATTTCCACACAACCAGCAATATAGAAGTTGTTTTGACACAATCATGCCAAGGGCTCGTCATTATTATTTTTAGTACGTGAACTGTAACATGAGGGCCATTTCAGAAATGTTCATTTTTTTGCGGATTTAGAGTATAACAATAACTTAACTTTTTTTTTTATTCATATTTGCAGTGTTGTGAAATGAATATAACATTAAGTATTATTTCTCAATCATAATAGATTTTTTTTAAGTTTTCTTGTACATACAATAAATGAAATATTCCTTATTATCAAGATAAAATTGATCCTCTCGGGTCTGCCTGTGGTTTATTTAAAGACTTTACAATTTTACTACTTAAGAGAAAGTCCTACAGAGGTGTTATCTCACCATTTATATTTTCTCAACACTTATGATATTGCTATCACACTCTTAAAATAAAAAAAAAAAGAAAAAAGAAAAAAAGGTTTGTATCATGATCCAGAGTAGGCTTACACTCTATCCCTATGGTATATTTTTTTATCCTCAAGAAAAAAAAATAAAAGGTAAGTTTTGTCCAAGGTTTGGATCATTCTTTCTGCTGGTGTCAGTGGTGAAGAAAAAATGTCTAAGTAACAAGACGGATTCGGGAGGAGAAGGAAGGAAGAGGATGCAGTTTAGTTAGAAAGAGGAAGAGCTTGTAACACAGGGATCTGCAGTCTGTGCTTGTAACACATGAACAAGAACAGCGAAATGGTACAAAACTTTATCAGCAATATTTGATCGCAAAGTTATGCTTTTAATTTTGTATTAAATTGTAATTTATTAGCTTGTTGCTTTGAAGATTAGTCAGTATTCACCGGGCAGATTCCTGATTCGTTTAATGAGCCAAAGGAGGTAGGAGAATGAACACGGCAAGACTGTTTTCCATTGTAGAGTTGGAGCTATTTGATATTTCTAACACCGTACAAAAGGAAGCTTCTCTGTAGATTGATCATGGTTCAGTTAACATCACTGAATATCTAATACCTCCAACTCAATTAATTCTCACCTGATTAAGATCAGCCTGATATTCAAACTAAATCATCTCTCCAGTCAAGTAGAAATCAATATTTCTGATTTTACTTTTAAATTACGACAACAAATAAAATACATGCATCGTCAGTATGCCAGGCCTGGCTTTCCTATTCCAGTCTACTATGGCATGCATAACACAGCTGATTAAAGAATTAGAATAATTTGAGCAACAATATATATAAGACTGAGATTAATTTGAATAGAGGGAGATAGCATGAAATAATTAACTGCATCTTATATAGGGCAAACAGAAAATTGACATAAAATAACCTCGAGTCTTTCAAGGGACCCTCTGTTATCAGATCAACTACTCTGTCTGCCCAGATATACATTGGATATATCATACCAATAATCCTATAGGGCTTCCTTTTCCCTCGCCAGGACCAGCTCCCACAGAGCTCTTGGGGCACCAGCACCCTGCCAGGACGGATTGAGGTAATCTGGCAATTTTAGGGAAGGGACATTCACCCTTCCTGGTGATATCCCTGCTCTTTTCCAGTGCCTTGTCAGTATGGAAAACCAGCTCCATCTTCAAGCAGACAATGCAAGCAGAGAATCCTCCAGCAAACTACAGGGCATCTTGCTCTCCAGTACGAAATGCTGAAGAGTCACTCACCTCATGATTGAGAAGTGAACATAACAGCAAGAGAAGTGTCAAAAAGACAGTGAGCACAGCTGTGATCCACCGAGAAGGAGGAATATTCCCCCAAACTAGAAGCTAGCTTTCTCTATACACACTGCCTTGGGATAAAGAATGTGTTATCAATATCCTAGAAGGCCATCTGAAGACGATGCTCCAGGTGACACACACAATTAAAGGAAGTGACAGGCTGGATGGGACATCAGACCCCATTTGTTCTGCAGTCCACCTTCCTCAGGAGCCAGTGACAGCGGCTTCCGCAGAAGGTGCCACAAAGTCTACATTATAACATAGCGTTCTCTCAAGTGAGGGTTCCTCCTCACCATTACCTACTGTAAACCTGGCTTGTACCTTGAAGCATAAACTTCTCGTATCCCTTTCAAAACACTGACTCCAAGAGAAGAGGGGAAATGAAGAGTGAAAAAAAAAAAAACAGCCAAATACCAAAAACACACATATGGGCTTGAAATCCTTTCAGATCTAGCTGCACCTGACTTAAATTGTGCCTAAGTCCCACCGACTGCAATCGTGTTGTATATTTGTGTCACACCATGACTGCCTTTCTTACTCAGAAGTTCTCAAAATTTACTACTGCAAACTGGTTGCCTAAAAGTGCTGCTTGGCTGCAAAAGACCCTGCCTGTCCTGCCACCCTCCCCTTCTCCCCGGCAATTGCTTAACGTAGCCTTAAGAGGCCCAAGCAGCAGAGAGGCAAAGCAGCCTGCGTAGACTCAAAACGTTATTTCTTCAGAACGATCCCGTTAACTTGCTCTCGCATACACGTCTCTGGGAAGCCCTGTGACAGCAGATAAACAAGTGGCAACACCAGGAGATTAGCAGAGGAGCTAACTAAAAAAAGATGTTTTTCCCAGAACAATAATCCAGGCTGGCTCCAGAGCAGAGAAAACAGTGCTGCGCGGATGACTGACATGAACTCAAATAGCAGCCCCAAAAGTCTCAGGACCAGCTGTGGCAGTGGGCCCAAGGGGGCATCTGGGGAGGCTGTTCGTGAGAGCAACAAGAGAGCGGTGTCCTAGTTGGGAACAAGGGCACAGACTGCAGCCCCTCTCGGGCTTTCCCTCAGAAGCCATCAGCAAACTCCAAAATGACCTGGTTTCTTGTAAAGGTTTTGCTGCTCTCGCTGCCTTCGATGTTGCAATGCCACCTTCACTGAGAAACCACAGCTTTTAAAACTATCATCTCTGAGATACACTACAAGTTTTTGGATTCGGGCAGCTGCTCTCAGTTGGCAAAAAGATTTCTTTTCTGAAATTAGAGCTTACAAGGAGCTTTCCAAATGAATATAGGAAACCAACAGCTTATTTAAGCATTCCAATTTAAATGCTATCCAAAGTTTGTTTTTTCTTTAATTGCAATACAATGTTGACTCTGAAAACATACCTACGGATTCTCCAGCATCACTTGATTCAAAACAGATGCCATTATTCAGATTTCAATCTATTTTTGTGTTTATTACAGAAATGTAAAAAAAAAAATGTTATTGCTGTTTGTGAGCCCAACAATGATCAGAGAAGGAATTTCTGGGAGAAAAAAAAAAAAAGAGCACCAAGCAATAAGCAAAATCCAGAAAGTAGTGCATGAAGAGGACACAGTACCATTCCCATAGGATGACAAGGATTGCACTGGGAAAGCCTCCCTCACTGGACTCACTATGGGCAGTAAAGTCTAAAATTTACCCACACTGTCTGAGAACTGTCAATGTTTGCCAGAAGTATATGCAGAAAATCTGACCAGAGGCATGGCCACAGGCAACAGTATGGATACACTTCTGTCTGCCCCAGTTAACCAGCAGCACGGGAGAAGATAGTGGGGCCATTCTCCTAATTTCCTAACAAACACTAGGAGATGGTCAATGAAACTGAGAAACAGCAAGTTTAAGAAAAATAGTAAGTATTTTACCCTAAGCAAACAGCCCCAAGCTGATTGTCAGGCAGTATTAGCGCCGTAGCAGCCACTGGGTTACACCACTGGGGCCCGGCCTCCAGCCTGACTTTGTCCCGCTCATCACAGCCCCGAGTCCCGGGGCTTGGCCAGTTTTCCAGCCACCTCCGTGACCGCTCCATGTGCTCCACTCCGACCAGGGATACATGAGATCTGATCAAACTGCTTTTTTAGGGTGGCGGGTGGAAAGGTTAAAGTTTTCAGCTCGATAAGAACTCTGAATTCACAAATCAAACTTGACTAGGGGAAATTTTTTCCTAAGTAATCACATAGCCAGAATAGATTTCTGAAAAACCTTACACCTTAAAATGTCAGATAGTGCTTTCTTGGCTATTGCTGAATGCTGATAAAATGTCGTGGCAGCCACCATCATTTAGCATTTGTTAGTAGTTTGCTGGACTGGAATTTCAAAAGAGCTCAGACTTCAACAAGCGAGTCCTCCTGCCACTGACTGGGAAAGGCACCCGGAGCGCAGCAGTACCAAGAGAGGGTCACGTCCTCAGATACAGGAGGCTGAATAGCAAGGGAATAACTATTAGGAATATGGCTTCTCAGTGACTGCACTTTCTCAGGTGAGGCAGATTTAAGTGCTCAGGGATGAAAATTTGCTGGGCTGCTCATGCAGACGAGCTTTCCTTTCCCTGGAATTACGAAAGGAAAGGTTCTTGTAAGCAAGATGAGCGCACTATTGCAATACAGTTCACTTGGGTAATTCAGGATTGTTTTCCCCCAAATATCTGCTTTAGGAACGTTCCTGTCAAGCACATGCACCGCACTAAGCACTGCTTCCTAGTCAGACCACACTGTTTTTAAAACTGCTGCCTTTAAGAGTGACTCGATGCAATTTTCTTGCCATCCTGCAGTAAGTATCTCTGACATCAAGCGTTACCGAACCAGGCGCTGGAAGAGGCAGAAGTGGAACAAATGCAAGTTCCCCCATGGCTACTGTCTGTCACTGCCTGCTTCTATATAAACAAGCACCTCCAGCTCATGCTGCTGCTGCTCCTCCTTCGGGAGCAGCCGGGCCACTCGGGGACAGCTGAGACGCTAACAGAACAGATGATTAAAACAGAAAAAAACCCACACCCCGACCCCATAGCGCCCGGCTCCTGAGTTGAACTCCCAAGCAGAGCAAGTGCTGGCACAAAAGGCAGATTGGCTGGAGGAGCAGTGACGGCTTCGCACCACGCGGTGGGGATAGAGCAGGTCATTCACCGCACGCAGCTCGGCCTCCACCACGACGCCAGCTCTCGGGCCCTGTCGGACGTTCATTTACATTTTACTCTGTTCATGTTAACGCTATTCCCAACACTGAGGTGTTTTTACTCAAAGTCCAACCATAGAAATACTTTTATTTCCCCTCCTCTGCCTGAACGAAACAAAACGCCCTTTAAGGAGCAGTGAAACAGAGCTGAGCGCTGTGGCTGCAGGAGGTGGGGAAGGAAAGGGAGAGAAGAGGGACCGAGCTCTGCGGCCTGTGGGCTGTCCCAGCAAGGGTGCAGCCCTGACCGTGAACACGCGCACCCTCCTTTATAGGAGGAGGTCACAGTCCTTCCCAGAGCCCTTCCCAACCTTCCAGCACCTCCGGAACAGCCCACGGTGTGTCCACCCTGCGCTCACCTTACGCTGCGTCTGTATTCTGGGCTGTAAATTCTGAACTTTCTCAGCAGAAAATAGGATTTCTTTTTTATGGATCAGGAAAGCTCCCCACGCACTGAGTCCTGGAGGTCTCTGAGCCCTTCAGGTGTGACCAGCACTGAACTGCTCACAGGCGTTCCTGTACTGCAGGCACTGAAGCTCGAGCACCGGGTGTTGAGCAAACGGCATCGCTCGTGGGCCCCGTCAGGACGCTCTGCCACCAGCTATGCCCATTTACCACATCCTAGGCCTGCAAGGAGATGTTACTAGTGTAGCATCAAAGGCTGCTTTGGAACAAGAGGTACTAAACTACTTTTGTTCTCCAACAGAAACACCTTAGCCAGGCACTATTCAAGGAATTTTCTATGTTTAGCAAACGAGATACATTAAAAGCTTAGACAAGGAGAAACAACCCGGCTTTGGTTTAGAATCCACTCTAGTCTCCTGTCTTCCCATGGCATGATTCTTCCCACAAAATACCGTAAAAGCCCACTGTGTTAACCATTCACTAGGCAACAAGACAAAGTCTCCGGCAGTGACAAGAAGAAACAGAAGTTCTAGCAAGTTCAATCACAGGATCCAGTAAAGAGTGTTCAGATGCAATAAGACAAGTAAGATAAGACTGGGGAGAAGACCCCTCTCTTAGTCAGTAGAGGCTGAGGTGATGGAAAATTCAAACAGCAGCAAGATTTAGTGGCTGGGATACAAACAGAAAATCAGGATCTTACTGCTGCCATGGCTTCCTCAGTAGCACCCTGCATCTCCACATACCCTTCTGTCTCCATGTAACCTTCTGTCCTGCTTAGGACTGGCTCTGTGGGACATATTTAGACTATTACGTGAGCGCCATCCATGGCTGGGACAGCTAAGTGCTGCGAGATGATGACCCTGGTTAGTTTGGCTGCTGGTCTGAAATGACAGGATCAGAATCTGTCTCCAAATCTTTTCTCCCTTATCCAGGTTTCTGGAGTAAAGGAGCTTTCCACTCTGAATGCACAGGCACACGTGCCTCCACCAGCAACAGATTCTTCAGTATGTAAGTTTTTCCACAGCTTTCTCCCACCTGATTCTGAAGGAAAAAATAAAAAACAACCAAAAGCTAGCATATGCTGTATTAATGTAAAACCCCTAGAGGGCAACTAAGCTGCAATTTCAACCTGCATAAATATTCAGCTCCTTAACTAGTTTACAGATTATGTAAACTATTTCCTTCAACCTTTTTTTTTCCCCCTCATTTAAAAGAAATGAAAGCTTTTTATTCTCAAATCACATTACTGCTGCCTATTTAGTGTAGGTTAATCACCACTGCCCAACCAGAGATTGGGATCTCAACCCAACAAAGCTCAAACGTGTGCAAAAGAGAACAACAAAAGAAAACACACGCAAAGGCCTCATTAAAACAAAGAAAGAAAACAAGCATTTGAAAGTCTGAACTCACTGTCTTTGTACTAAAGACCTTTAATAATAAATCTTGCTTATTATTCAGCTTAGTATTAATTTATTGCATAGCATCTGTTTTCTTGTGCAGCAGACTGCTTGTAAGTCTTGGATTTCTGAAAGCGAGTTTATAGTGTTGGGACTATTTGCCTGGTTTCCCCTGTATACTTTGTACTGCAACCTTATATATCAAGTATTTGGGATATGTCAAGTAAAGGGGGAAAATGATGAAAAAGGAAATATGCCAAATTTTTTCCATACTCCATTTTTTTCTTTTCTTAAAAGGAAGTCTAGGTCTTTTGCTAGATATGAAAGTTAAAAAAAAATCCACAGAAATTAATCCGGACCATAAATGTCAAAAACTTTCAGTTCCTGAAATCCTCCTCAAATTTTACAGTGATGAGCAACTCTTCGGTCCAGCCTTATGTGTCATGAAGCAACAGGTCACCGCCTCAAGGCCACCTTTCACCAAGTGCAGGTGGGAGCTGGAAGGCCCTGCCGCATTTGGAGGGACCTGCAGGTATCTCCACCTTGTTAGAAGAGGCACTGCCAAGTTGTAGGAGTCCCATGCAAAGGGGGAACAACCTGAACTAGGTTGAAGGAATCCAGAAAAATGATCACAAATCTCAATGTATTTCTTTTTCAGATTTACCACCTTGGATTGCTTTAGATTTAATACACTAAGAGACGGTTATCTCTTGGGAGACTTGAGCAATAGAAAACTAGGGGAACTGGAGAACTGTTACTACAAAACCTGCACAAGGAATAAGCTAGTGTGCAATCAGTTAGGATCTGACCACATGAAACGCTGACTATTCTAGCATCCTTTCATGCAGATGTCCACACCACTTATGGCAGAACCTGAGTTTTGGCAGACTGGCCTTGTAATTAAACTGCAAGACATTTGTCAAGATGCTAAAATACATTTGAACTAGGCAATTCTACCAGCTTCACATACGGTAATTACAGTCACTGTCACAATTTACTATTTATTCGAAAAGCATCTAGGAGGAGATGAAATATCTTAATGTAAATATTAAATTATTTTTAACTACTTTTAATGTACCTGCTAAATTAGCACACTTGGAGGCATTCTCTCCCACCAAGCTATTTTTCAGACAGAAAAAGCCAAGCTATTTTTCAGGCAGGACCAGCCCTCCTTGCAAGCCAGACACTAGCAGAGCAGGGATGAGCAGGCTACGTCCTGAACACCCAGCCCTGCACCGAGACCATCTCGTCTGCTCCGCAGTGCAAAGAGGGTTGTGGAGCCATGAGCCCAGCTGAGACCACGAGAGCAGAATGAGGTGGCACTGACACACTGCTGCAAGCAGTTATTGCCTCCAAGGGCCCAAAGCCCAGCTAGATACCATTCAGAAAGGGACTTCATTCTGCCTGATGAAAACTGCTGGATTTGCATGACTAGAGACAATAATATTTTTTGCATTTAAACATTTTACTGCGAAATCTTCCTGTTCACTGGCAATGGCAGCAATGAGACACTAATTTAACTCAGGTACTTCGATATTTAAATATGCATGCAGTGCTATACAAGCGAATGGAACTAACGTGCTTACGATTAAGATCTAAGAGCATAAGTCTGCATTGAGGGAAAAAAAAAGTCACATGCCAAATTTTCCTGAATTGGCACTTAAATAGAAGAGGAAAAGGTGAGAAAACATATTAATATAATTTACTAGTCCACTGGGAAAATACAGCTAGAAGAAAGGTACCAGCTCTGGCAACATGCTCCTAGAGCAGTGTGAGACTGCTCTGTTGGTGTGTAATTGACAGGCCTGGTCTCTGCCCAGCAATCAATGTTTCTCTAAAGTGCAAGTACAGTTGTTAACTAGTATTACATGACATTGATGGCAGAGCTGATACAGATTCCACAAACAAAAAAGAAAATCTAACACTACTCTAGTTATATTTTAATTCAATACTTCAGCTAATATTCTGTTTTAAAATTTATGAATTTTCAGAGCTTCTGAATAGCTGAAATATATCAAAATCAACCTACGTAACAGTCTCTGCTGAAGCAGGGAAAGTCTTCTCCACACCATTCCCCTCAATCCCCAAATAACTTTAAACTTTCTTGAGCTGTTTTAAATGTATAAAATAAAAAAAAATCCAGCACATCTACAAGTAGATACTCTTTATTTTCTAAGAAGCTACATCACAGGTGGTTTCCACAAGAATCCAGTAAGGACACTTGTGTGACAACGCTGCACAAAGAGATGGTTGGAGAGCCATTCAATAGTATTGTCATTCAACAGTAATGAAGCATCATTAGAGGTAATTAATATAAAAAAAATAAACTTCAGATACTAGCTAGATGTCATTAGAGACACCACAGAAATTGAGTATTTGTTTTTTAGACACTAATCATTAAAATCTCTGATTATGTAGCTCAAAATAGTACATATACTCTTAAATTCCTATTTTTCACATTCTATGGAAAACAGTATTAAGTTTCCATTCATTAATTAGACACATGTTAAAGCCTATGCGAAGGTAATAATGCAAAACAATGCCTCAAAATAATATAAGAATATGCATCAGTATTATAACATGGAAAATATTTATCCTGAACTTCCACACAGGAGGTATTTGCTTATTTGTCTCCATTGGCATTCTATCTGCTTTCCCTGTTGCATTTGCTCTCACTTCCCTGCTTCCTCCATCGTGCTCCCCTTCACTTTCAAATACTCTCCTCACTGAGCTGCAGCTGCAGCAGTTTGCAGAGAAACAGAAGGGACAGTTATACAAAAGGTGCAACTGGACTGGATCTTTCCATACCCCTGCACTGTGGGCTGCAGTGCAGGAGTATGAAACAGGATGGCACACAAGCCAAGCACAATCTTCTCCAGGTTATTATTGCCTAGGGTGGTTATTCTGTACCAATTAAAACTTGGGCAAAGTCTCCGAACACACGCTTCTTATGTGTTTAAGATCTCAGTTCCTTCAGCAGTGTTTGGAACAGAGGAAGCACACCCCAGGGAGAGTTCACATACACTAGGAAGCCTGATTAAAAAGAAAAAAAAGAATGCACAAAAAAATAGAAACATAAAGCAAAGAAACAAGAAGAAAAAAAATCAGGACAGATGAGTAATGACAAAGATTCTTTACACCATAAAAATAAAGAGTACTTTTCATCATTGGCCTTATGAATTACTTTGACTGGGCTGTCAGATTCACTGTAGAAAATCACCACCCCAAAGGCGGAAAAAGCCTAATGGGCAAAGTGTAATATGTGAAGTTGCGGACTGTGGTCACTCTTCTCTACTAGATGTCATTTTTTTCATCCTGAAAGCACACGGTAAATTTAAGTGGCATTTTTATCTATGTCAAGTTGGGTTTTTGTTTGTTTGTTTTTGTTTTGTGTTTTAAATTTTTTGTTCCCAAAACAACTCTGAAACATCCTACACTCTCCCTAAGCCATCTCACACTCATCAGTAGGAATGTTTTTTCAGGATGATTTCAGAATAAGCTTTTCTCCTTTTCCACATAAGCAGTGAAAAAGGAAGAAATGGGAAGAAATCTTCTGTTCAAAGTGCCACTTTGTTCTGACCACTACCACAAACCTGTCTAATGTCTAGGAGTCTTTACAAGTATTTCAGTAATTTATCAGCAGGCTATTTTTCTTTCTTCTCTTTCTCTTTTTTTTTTAATTTTTATAAACACAGAAGAGGAATAAAAATATTATTCTTTCAACTGCAGATTTAAAAAGTTATGCATTGTTATTGATGCATTCCTGTAAATAATAAACAGGATACAACACAAAGGACAGGAAATCTCCCTCTTAAAACATGCTACCGAGCATTTAAAGATACTTAACTGTGAAACCCTGTAATTAAGGAGGTACACAGTGAATATAGGCAATGTCATGCAGTAAGGCTATACTGAGCAGGATTCTGAAGAAGTCATTCTGAGTGTGCTATCTCTGAACACAATAGTATTCAGATAAGATAAGATAAAAGTGTCTGGAAGTACTTTGGAGGAGAGCAAGAGCTTTCAACAGGTTCTTGACACGCTGAAAATTTAATAGGAAAAAAATCAGTAATACAATAAGGATAGAATCCAAGTTCTGTGCTTGATATCTATATAGAGACACGTGTGCGTACACACACGTGTGTGGGTGTGTGTTATCCAGGCGCACATACACACACACAGCCTTGACTTCTTTTCATGAGAATTATCAACAGCACAAACATGCAGTGGGCAGAATAGGCAGAGGAAAGGAATAATCCTTTCCACTGATGACACTGAGAACATAAAGCACTTGATAGACAGACCAGAAAATTTAATTCTGCTGTTACAAAACAAACAAACAAAAAAACATTCTGTGCTGAGTTTTTAAAAAAATAATAACGGAACAGCCTGTCTATGGAAGCTGTAACATTACTCAGACTACAGGACCATTACCCTTATACTGCAGATGGCCTAAGGGGAAGATGATTGCCCAGGTACCTTTCAAAGTACTTTCCAGCCCTGAATTTCTTTTATTCTTGATACATGTGGCCATACATGTGCCCCAAAGGGGCAATCTTCTAGAGCACTCAAGCTTGATAGAGTCTCCTCAACTGAGGCTAGTACCATAAAGCAGTTGGATGAATTTAAATTACAACTAATGGTTTATTTTCAACTCTTACATGCTATAAGCAGTCCAACTACTTTCTATATTTTAATTGTAATGTTACTAAAAGTCTTTAAATAATAGCATTTAAAAATCCATTTTTTGTCAAATAAGCTGTGTCTCCATAAGAGGACTTGCCAAAGGTTAGATGAACCATCTCCTGCAACAGGTGTGATCACACCTCAAGCCACATTTTTGCACTACTTTCCTATTAACTTTAGGTATTCCCATTAATAGTAAAGCAGATAAGAGATTTCTGCAATGAAGAAACAAAGCAAGTCCGGGAGCAAGCCTATTAATGCAAATATAATGATGAATTTAAGCATGTAAGTAGCTGGTGTGATTAAATGTTTAGAAAAAAACTATTTATATGATGAAGATAATCTAAAAACTCAAATATGTCATTGACCTGGAAGCTCAGAGGCAGCTGGCTTAAAATAAGTTAGTTTATGTTGAAAGAACAGAGAAGAGAAAGAAGAGAGAATGACTAGATATTCCCTGGAGAGATTCTGGATCACAGAGCAGAAGCAAGCAAGCTATAATGTGCAAGACATTTTATCTGATAAAAACATACAAGAAAATTCTGAGTTTGATTATCAAGACCTGAAAGAAAAGTATTTCAGTTTGAAAAAAAACCTTTGTTTAAACTCAACTCAGGAAAAACATAAGGTGGCAGGTCTCTTAGTATCATAATAGATGTCCAAAATTCCTACAATTATTTCAACTCCTTCCCAATATGGCTGATCCCCATCCAAGGAAAACTCTCACAAGCTGCTCCTCTATAGCATCATCAAAATCCCTTTACTTTAATCTCCCATTCTAACTTATTTTCCCATCGAACTATTATCTTTCATACCTTCCTTGACTCTTTACTAGTGTAAAGTACTAAAAAAAAATTGTAGAGGACTGTTCCTCTCCAACACATCTAACACACAGGAGCTAAGCTGTATTTCTTGCTCCCCACTCAGTAAATGTCAGAGTCAACCATAGTCCCAATGTTCCGTATAGTTCTAGTATTCCTTGTCTACTCCCTTTCATATCCTCTGATAACTCTGCAACAATTCATTCCGCATACAAAGCACTTCTCACCTTACATCATACACTTGCAATTTGTTTAAAGGCATTTATCTTGCTCTTAGGCAGCACATGGTTCAGACATTCTTTACTGCAAGATTCTTTACTTTGGGAGGTGAAAAGCTGTTAAAATAAAACCCAGAGAGATAACAATAGACTGCAAATGTCTTATGACTGACCTTTCATTACTGCAACCTTCATTTCTCTTTCAATCACCCATCACATCTGCAGTACACTCTTTGGAGATCATATTTTCCTTCCTACTTTTCCATGTAGCACCACACAACTACTGAAAAACAATTATGATACAAAAGAAACCATAAAGGTGGAGATAGGGAAAAAAGGGAACTGTGTTGCCATTAAAACAAACATGTGCAAGAATGAGGTTATATTCAGCAACAGAAAACATGCTTTCCACTTCAAAATTTGAAATTTCATTAGACATGTTTTATTATTTCCAAACACTCTCCAAATGTCAGAAGTATTAAGAAACACTTAAAACACCGCATCTTGTTAAGACTACTTATTTGCTTCTACTTTAACTTGCATTTCTTGGCTTGGTCAGGTCTGTGGTTGCAGCCCTCTCTTTGATTGGCTCAGCAAACCCTCAAGAGGGTCCATGCAAAGATACATTCAACAAGTATCATTTTCCAAGGATCTCAGTCCACAGGAAATAACAGAAACTAAAATCACAATTGTCGTAAGGCACTCAAAAGCATAAATTATCAAAATGCAATTGTAACTATTATTCTTAGCTAAACTGGAATTAATGTTNCAGTCCACAAGAAATAACAGGAGCTAAAATCACAACTGTCGTAAGGCACTGCCTCAAAAGCATAAATTATCAAAATGCAATTGTAACTATTATTCTTAGCTAAACTGGAATTAATGTTTTAATTTTCCTGACTCAAAGGGACAGGATGCGCAGTCAGCTTTGGCAAATGAACTTGTCAACTTCATGGGTTTTCCAGCGAACAAGAATGACAGACAGAATCTTTGCCCTATTGCCTTTCCCTGAATATCATTTATGCTTTTATGAGGTCAAAACATTGCCTGTAGGCCATCCAAAAGCTCACTACTTATTGGTTTGTAGTTCTGAACATACAGTAGATGTTTTTTGACCAAATGTAAGCTGCATTTTTCACTGCTGAGCTTAATCATATCTACACAAATCATTTTGACTTCAATAGTTGAAAAATAACCTATTTTCTGTGCAAAAGCAACCCCAGGGTAAGGTTCATAATTCATATAGCATATAAATATTTATACACATGCATAGGCAATGTGGTATAACCTCTTAAAGTATTAGATTGATTTCCCAAAGTGGCTAACTCTATTACTGTTGAATGCAACATCCAGGAGGGGATTATATTTCAAAAGTGCTAAACTACTTAATACATCATTAAGGTCATGCAGTTAAAATAACGGTTACTCAAGTCACATGTTGTATTTCCATTGACAGTACATTGCTATGCACAACTATCTCCAATACTGTTAGACAAGCTACAATGATTAAAAAACGCCAGCATACCTTGCAATATACTTGGTTTAAAGTACAAAAATCACTAACAGGTGTCAGGAGGTGTCTCCAAGAAAGAAAAATACGAGAATCAACATCTATTGTAAATAACTTATTGGAAAAGAACCTCATCTTGAGAAGGGGCTGCAACAACGTCACGCTCTCCTGCCTTTTATTGGCGAAAGAGGATGACAAAGAACCTCACTCACACACAGCAAGAGGGTTCTCTAGAGACTGACTGCAATACCATTAAACAGCTTCTGACCCGCGGTTACCTGTATGCCTGTATGTCTTCATCTTCCCACCTTGTACCAGATGAACCTCACCAGCAGCCCACAACATCGAACCACCAAGTCCAATGAAGAGGACTTGGACTGCAAGTTCAAGCCCAGCACTTCAGTGGTCCAAGAAATGATACAGAAGGACAAAGACAGATTTTTGCCTTTCTTACTGCAACACTAAAGAATTGCTTCCATTTTGCAAATGTTAAAATACTATCAGTCCAGGGTCTGAAAGAGCAGTTTTCCTCCTTAAAATGGTCACCAACACCACAATATGGTACTNTTTCTTACTACAAGATTAATGAATTGCTTCCATTCTGCAAATGTTCAGTCCAGGGTCTGAAAGAGCAGTTTTCCTCCTTAAAATGGTCACCAACACCACAATATGGTACTTCTACGCATCCTCACAATAACTGTACAAGAAGCTATCCCATTCAATCTTCAGGTGGTCCTTGCCACAGATATTGCTGCCCGTGTCCTGCACAGAAAGATGCAGGGCTCCTCTATTTAAACCAGTATTTGTTAACTTTCTGTAATTACTCTATGCTATGTTAGTATATTTACACTGGATGAGGAAAGACTCAGGTTCCTAATCAGAAATCAATATAATCTCTAACTTCAGGAAAATAAAAGACTAGAGAGAATATATAAAACCTATCATCAAGACTATTATTTATGAGCACTGAACTACCAATATCGTATTTTAAGACTAGTAATAATTATCTCTAACAGGTAAGAGAATAAAAATTAAGACAGTGCTTGTAGGATATGGCAACCTGGCTGAAATTGATATTCATTAGAGTACTCTTTGCATGAATAGGAGCATTTGGACTCTGTGGTCTTTATCAGAGCCCCAGCTGGTAATGGTTGAAGGTTAATGCCTTACCCCATTCTGTTCAATTTTCTGTCCTAATTAGCCCTCCAAATCTATAGCTGTGAGCACCAAGTGTCTGTGCTCAAAAGAAACTAATTAATGCTAGCAAATTAGATCAAGTCCAAAGATCCAACAGCCAAACTCTTAAATGCTCCTTGTTAATAGGAAGTGTAGCTGTCAATAACTGCTGTTGGTGGCTATAATGAGGCCTCTTTCTTTCACTGAAAGTGATTTCATTTCTCTTTGTCCTTGTAAAAGCTGTTCCATTCCCTAATAAAAAAAAATACAACTAAGTTGCAGTGGTAAAGCTAGCAGCCTGACCCATTTCTTGTGATCAGCTGGGTTGAAATGACATAGAAGAAAAAGATATGTATCTAATACATCCTGTTTGTGGAGGGTAAGTTGGGTCCATATTTTCTTGGAAGTTCTAACACTAGTTATGATACTTACATTTCCATCATCAAGCACACAATATGTTCTTAAGTTTCTTTTCTATAAAATTCCCTATATTAGCTTAAGGGAATTAATACTGGAAGTACCATTAATAAATAAAGAAATAAGATCATGAGAGATCTAGACCTTATTTCTCAAAATTTTAATTCACGTGTAGTTGTGCTCTCTACACAGTTAGCCAGAGCAAAGCTCAATATACCATAATCCCTCCAGACTGTATTATTTCACATAGTTAAATGTGATGAGAGTAAATGTTCCCTGAAAGTACATAGAGACACACTACTTCTCCCAAACAAAAGCTACTGTGCATAAGAACATTATATGAAAATGCATCTTACTCCCAGGAACACTAACCAAGAAAAAACCTCTAGTAATTTCTGACTAGTACTAGATTCAGTTGAACACTATCAAAGTATGTAGAATGATCTAAATAATGGACAACTGCACAGCAACAGCAATCTCAACGGCTTCATGTAGGGCCATGGTGCCACCAAACATTACTGTAAATATTTTAAGATACAGCTAATAAAACAGTGGCAGAGGATCNTGCACAGCAGTAATCTCAACGGCTTCATGTAGGGTCATGGTGCCACCAAACATTACTGTAAATATTTTAAGATACAGCTAATAAAACAGTGGCAGAGGATCAAATCCCCACTCCCCTTCTCTACCTCAGTTTTGCTGAAATTACACTCTTGAATTATATTTATCCTCCTCACAAAATTAAGATGCAGGTATTATGGCAGAATTCTTTCTTCACACTCAAAAAAGTCATGACAGTCTCAAAAATCTCTTGATTCCTCCAATATAGCCTCTCAGGCTTTACATCACATTGAACAATGCATATAGGCAAAGTGAAGGTGCTTTGATTACAGCAATTTAATAGAAAAAAGCACACAAATTTTCATCAGTTATTTTGATTTTTTTGTTTCAGTCAGAAGAGCATGACATTACTGTACATTTCTAAAATATGCACATAAAAAAGACAAGGCTGTACTTTCACCGTGAGATAAAGCCAGTGAGCAAAAATCAGTTATGCATCATGTTATTTAATTTAAATTTACTTCAAGCAAAATGACTGAACAAAATGTTTTAAAAGTGAGCTGTCACATAATTTCCCACTGATACTACTCCTTGCATCTGCCAGTGTCAAACACAGAACTGTGATCATAGGTACCGAGAGATTAATTTGTCCCAACATGTGAAGTTTTGCATGAATGAATGGAACTCGGCCTGTATTACAAGGGAAGTGAGCAATATTCACCCACAACTGAGTAACATCAAACTGAAATTTCCTAAGTGTATCACACATTTCTGTATCTGCACTTCTGATAAGAGAGCATAACAAGATGATTTTTTTTTCTTTGGAAGAAGAAATACCAAAAGCATTCTCAGGCATTTAAATGGGCAGCATCCAGTGCAGTTCAATCACTAGAGTTGCTTTGTTTATATGGGCCTTGATGTGTCAGGTGTAAGGGTCATGGTCTAGAGCAGGTGGCCCCTACAGGGACAGAAACAATGTCAGTGACAGGACTGTTGAGTAACTGCACGTTATGGAAACTCTGGTTGACACTGGCCATGCTCTACTGTAGGGAAGCCTGCAGTAGTGTTGCATCCCATCATTTTCACTAAGTATCAACATGAGCCCTGAGGAGAAGAGAGCTAATGGAGAAACTGAAGGACGGGAGGAGGAAGGCAGCTTAGAAATGTCCTTTTCCAGCCACACTTTCCAAACCCGTCTTTTAAAGCACTGCCAAGTATCTCAAGAGGTTTGTTATCCATTTGAATCCATAGTTGTTTTAACTGTACACTTTCTAAGGATAACAGAATCACCATAACTATTTGTTCCAGAAAAGGTCCTCAACACAGCGCAGCTGGACACATCTTTCTTTTGTTTCCCTTCAATACAAATGAAAAACAGTAGGAAAAAAAGAAAAAAAAAAACCTAAAAGCAAAAACCTTGTCTCTTTGATCAAGCAAGTGGTTTCCTCCCATGACAAGGTTCAAATGAGAAATGATCACATTCTGATCTTCAAAACACCAACAGGATCAGGTCTTCAAATATCTAAATTGTTTCCATAACTTCACTGATTTCCTAATAATAAACCTATACATTATTTACCCTGGAAATTATACACAACTCAGCTATGCATTCAGCTAACTAAATCCTGGGAACTTTACAGATGAGTTAAAGTTACAGATGTCACCTGCAAGTCATTCTTACTGCCTTTGAAAAGCTCCAGCCCAGATTGTGCATCAGTATTAGACACTAGACACTATCAGAACTAGTACTTAACTTCAAGAGAAACAAACTTAGCTGTGAACTGAATGCTAAAATCCCTTGTCACCAGAGCAAGATTCTTCTCCCAGCAAAAAAGCTACAGGTTTTACTTTATACCAGAACAAATAAGAAGTAAAGTTTGATGACTAACACCATGATCTGAGCACCTTCTTCTCTTGGATCTCAACTTCAGAAGGCTTCTTCTGAGCCCAAACCCACAACCTGTAAAAGTCACCTAGCCATTTCTGGGTTTGCTTTCCAAGCAACCCAAGTTATACTGAGCTGAGTGCACTACACTTAGTTTAAGAAGCATTATCATTTGTGCATTTCTGTTCAAGAGTCCTCTGTACCTAAACCCATCAAGATAAAAGTCGAAGGAACTTTAACACTGAACTNGCAAAAAAGTAAAAAAGCTCCAAGTTTTACTTTATACCAGAACAAATAAACAAGAAGCAAAGTTTGATGACTAATACCATGATCTGAGCACCTTCTCCTCTTGGATCTCAACTTCAGAATGCTTCTTCTGAGCCCAAACCCACAACCTGTAAAAGTCACCTAGTCATTTCTGGGTTTGCTTTCCAAGCAACCCAAGTTATACTGAGCTGAGTGCACTACACTTAGTTTAAGAAGCATTATCATTTGTGCATTTCTGTTCAAGAGTCCTCTGTACCTAAACCCATCAAGATAAAAGTTGAAGGAACTTTAACACTGAACTCCCAAGTATGTACTCCTGAGGAACGCAACAAACATTTCTGCCTGTATGACGACGAGGAACCGAAGCACTCTGCACAGAGCACAGTGGAGACATGAGAAGCAGAGGGTGTGGGGCCTAGATAAAACCAGGTAAGTTCTTGTAAACTAAATATAACCCTCCTAGTGAAAAATGGTTCCTTTAGGTTCCTGAAGTTTGCTATGACGAAGAAATTTACTTGAAATTAAAATTTTGGAACTGGAAATTACGGCCAAAAACTTCAAGAGCTATTTAAAAGGAAAGCACCTCACTCAAGAAATCATTTTATAAAAGCAGTGGATGGCTCCTCCTTCTCTTTGACAGGAGGACTTTTTGTATACCAAGAATGTACTGATGCAGGAATATGTGAATCTTAATCTAATTCTCGGTCAACTCATGCACCACTGTTTGTATAAGTGCACTGAAAAATTACCGTAGGACAATGATTTCTCATGCTGCTTAAGGAAGAATATTTTCCTTACATAATCCTCCTATCACAGCAAAAATGACACACACATATACATTCCCAGCACAAAATTACACACAGATTTCATGGATATTAACACAGACATGTTTATCTAATGGCCACAGGAAACACATGTATGTGTGCAGAAAGCATGTCTACCCTTCAAACAATACTCTTTTTATATCATCTTTCACTAGAAAAAGTGATTGAAAATTTTATACACGAAATCTGCAACTATGAAATATTATTGATATATGTAACAGTCACTACAACTGCAATAATGCAACAGTCTAAAAATGAGGCAAATGTAAATTCAGAAAAAATGAAATATGACCATAAACAACACTTAAATTATTAAGAATTACTGAATCAAAATATTTTCTTTTTTATTTCACCTTTAAAGTACACCTTAAAACACAAGTGCTGCTATGGCTCACCCACTTAACCATGCTACGGTAGCAGTATCACCTCCTGAGTTAACAAAACCTTTTCTTTTTTCTTTTTTTTTTTCTTTCTTTCTTTCTTAAATCCTTGGGGGGGTGTCCCCGGGATTCTCCTGCACACATGCTGGACAGCCTGTCACTGCCTGGATTATTAGCTCTGATCAGCTCACAGCTCTAGGTGGTATAGCTGCAGGCTAAGGCAACGGACTGTATACAGATGGACCCCTGTGCTCATGCAGAGACCTACTGAATGTATATGGGCTCCCTATAGGGACAGATATGAACCCAGCGTGATCAAGGAAATTGTAAAGACCCATACTGTAGAATAGCTTTGTTGCCTATGCTGCCAGTGCATTCATCACAATTTCCTAAAGACAAAATGAAACAAAGATATGTTAATGGAGGAGTTGTTCAAATAAAATCAACATAAACCAGAAAAAAAATCTTATATTGGGAATAAGTTAAATGAGCACCTTTGCCCTCGGGGTAAACAGGCACAATTTCACACACATGCTCACCCTCTGTAGCACACAAACCAAATCTCTGGAGTTTTGATTGCTTAATTACACAGCTTATATTCATAGCTTGTAATTGTTTATAGCATAAACAGCACAGCCTATTTACTTTGATTAACACCCATTCCTGTGCCCTAACAAGATAAATTTATTCCAGGAATAATTTCACAAAGAGATTATAAATTCGCCTGTTCTCAAAACTACGTAAGCTTGACTTCCTGTGCCTTGCTTTCCTTCCAATATATATTAAAAGTGCATAAAACCAAACTGATGCTACTGCCTTTTTCTTAACAGGGACATGAATTTTGGTCTTGTTCATCTATTTGATGATAAAAATTGCACCAGAAATATTCAATTTGCACCTCTAGCTTCCACACTACTTCCACAAGCCGCATTTTCCGAAGGATGAACTCTATTCAGGGAAAAGAATTAAAATTACAGTTTTGCCTAATAACACAAAATTAATTCTGATAGTATTTTTCTTTAAAATCTACTGAGGGGAAAAAAAAAGGCAAGAAAAAAGGAGGAAAAGGAGGACATGCAAGGGAACTCTACACAACCCTTACACAGCTCAAGAATCTACAGCGCTGCTTGCTGCCACATAACCTTAAGAAGGTGAAACCAAAGTCCTCTTCCTACATGAAGAAAGTTCAGGAGGAAAACAAGAAAATCCCAAAAAACAACCATCCCAGCCCGCCATGGACTCTGGTCTATCCCCAAGGTTAATAAAAACAACTATACAAATAACTCTATATTACTTTTAACTTACACTTTTCTTTCAATAGATCACATTAGTGTAGCAGTTTTTCTTATTTTTTCCCCAAGAACAGAATTCAAAGTAAAAAATACTAAATCCTTCCGACAGCACTAGAACTAACCCATCACCTGATCTCATTTCCTTCTGGCAGATATTCCCAACTCTTTTTCCCCATCTCCCACTGCAAAATTCCTATAGCACTGCTCTATTTTGTTTTTAAGTGATTAGTGAACCCATAAAAAACAGTTTTTGAAAACTGATAATATTGTAGCTATACTTGACTCTGAAATACTTGTCATTCACAGGACAGCTTCAGACTTCTTTCTCTTACCTGTTGGGGATCAAGAAATCCCATGAAATCAACCTGAAATGCTGAAATTCTCCCTGTGACTTTTTACAACAGTCGTTCTCCAATAATTCTGTACTGCTACCCTAGCTTCTGCAAAATTAGTTGTGAATACCTTTGATGTTTGTTTTCTAAAACTGTCTACTGTTATTCTCAGATTTTCTTTTATTGCTTAGACATCCCATCTTCATCAGAATGAGCTTGCTTCCTCACAAGAGTTCAATGACATTTTGACCTAGGTTAATAGGGGTCTAACTTCTTCCTGCTGCAGCAAACCTTCTTTGAATCTCCTCAGCAGTGCCTTGTGTTTTGGGATCTAGAAGTCAAGTAGCAAAGGCTCTCTATGGGAAGCACAACACTTGCATGATGTGCATGACATATATTAGAACAAATCCAGAGCTCAATTTCTTCCTTTCACTCTTACTTCCTTCTTGCAACAGCATTCTTGACTGACTCGGGTGTGTAGCTCTATCTTTCCGGTACTCCAAGAATAATCAAAATTCCTCCCAGGAACATATGAGTAGCAAAGTATCAGGAGTAAGTGTTGATATCAAGTGTTGATATTATCAAGCTCCTCGGCCACTACCCCTCAGCAGAAAATAAAAACATCCAAAAGCAGATACATTAACCTATTTGAACTTCTGTCTAACAGGGCAGACATTAAAATATTGGGGGACCGGGAAGGAAGCAGCTAGCAGGAAATATTTAAATAAATTTGTTATTTATAAGGACAGTAGGAGGCCTTTCCTAAAGGCTCACATGACCTAATTCCATTTCTATAAGTACTGAGAACTTACAGGAATGTAATTCCCATGTTGTTCTGCCACCACATATTCCAGACAGAGATGTGAAAAGTTTTCCACCAGTCATACTAAATTCCACAGCTCTTGTGTCCAAGTTATGTTGGAAAACAGACCACATCACAAAGCAGCCAAAGTCAACATTTTATATGCTGATTTCATGGTGAATGGATAAGATGCAGATCATACATATTAACTCTCTGACTACTTGACTTCAGAAAAAAAGCATTACATTCAGAAGACAGAACTGACTATATCTGATCTCTGATGAATATTTCAATCTTACCTTGCACTTGGTCTGAACACAATTCCTTGGCCTTTTCTCTCATTATTTGTGGAATCAAAACATCTTTTTCTACATGCCTCAGCTTAGAATTCTCTGTTAAAAAAAAAAAAAAAAGTTTTTTCCCTATATATCAGGAAAGTCAATCTACAGAAATAACATAGCACTGTTATAGAATACATCCCGTATTTGTTACAAACTAGCAGCAGAACGTAATGTGGAAGCTCCAGCCATGGATCAAAAGACAGGAAAATTGTTCAGATACCAATATGAACATTATCCTGCATATTCCTTTCCCACTCATCAATGTGCACAATAAATCAAAGACAATGTAAAAGATCCTGTAAGCACATGCTGTTTTATTTCTTACTAAAACATGGTCCGGATACAACCTGCACAGAAGTTGAGAATTACACTGTAATTCAGGGTATTTTTGGATTTATATTATCTTTAAGGACAAACTGTGGCTCTTATTCACTATCACAAAGCTGAGAAATATAACTCATACTTGAGCACAACCTGAAAAACATCCCGCAACCCTCTAGCTACTTAAATACAGAGTCTGGGAGTTTCTTCATTGAAAACAAATGGTACCGCCTGAACTCCACACTTAAAGTTTCGGTGCAGTTTTCATTCAGTGCTCTCAATTCATGCAGTATTCAAAGCACAGACAGTGATTTTGGATATACTTAATATCATGGACCACTTAAGAGAAAAAGCACTGCATTTTAAAATCCACTCCCCATTTTAAAATGCGCTCCCTTCTATACCAAAAGAGATCAGAATTCATCAAGCACAGCTTTACTTCCTCACTTCTGTGCTAAAAAACATTTAATAGATATTTGTTCAGAATATTTTATACTCTTACACAGTTACACCAAATACTGAGGCCTTAAAATTTCACTTAGAAAACACCAAATTAAATGATGAAAATTAAATATGATGTCCCAAAAGTAAGGAAGCTTGAGCAAAATCTACAGTGTCACACTGTTTTAAGTAGTATTTATTTTTCAGAGTACGTGCAGTTACTTCTAGATCAAAAGATAATGCAGAGACTGACACTTCTCTTTAGTCAGCCCTAGCTCACCGTCTTTTAACATTTGCTAAGGCTACTGGGCTAGACAGTGCTGAAACTGTTCTATTACTCCAGGAATCTGGTAACAAAAATGAAGATTATAACAAGCAATATACAGAATCAAAAAGCTCATCTTGCTAAGACATCTCGTTTGGAATTTCTACACCAAAACAAAAGCCTTCTATAAACACAAGAAAAACACTAAACACAAGTAGTTTAAGCCTTAGATTTGCTTTTATACTCTAATTTTCATGACTGAGATAATACATGTAGAGATAAATATTGTTCATTTTAATTTTCTTCAGAATATCAGTACAATTACTGTACAGAGAATATTTACTAAGACAGCACAAAGCTGCCATATATATAAAGCATATATAAAAAAGAGGTGAAGAAACATACATGCAAAAAATCGATTAACTGAAAAAGTATACTTCATGTGAACTTCAGATACGATTAAAAAAAAGTCCAACTTTTTGCACACTACTTTTTGTCAAAATATACGCTATGCCATAGAAACTCCAAATGGAAGTTAAGATCCAATTTTCTTTCTATTAAATATTCCAAAAGTGGAGTCCTCTGCATCAAGGGGTCTTTGCATAGTTGAAAATGGAGCAGATTGTACAGAAACTAATTGGGCCTGGGAAGAGTAGCTGAATTCCACCTGTCTGATGGACGCTAACTGAGTAGAGGGTGCTTCTTTGGGGAAAAAAAGGTTAAATATGATTAATAGTAAAATTTAAGCATTTTGTACAAGTATACATAGAAGACAGAATTTAAAACCAAATGCAGTCTTGCAGGCATTAAAGCACCAAAAGTCACTGGATGCTAAAACCACAAATAAGGAGTAAGACAAGGAATCAGTGTTGTAAAACTACTGAAGGTTTTCTGAAGACAGAAAGAAACCAGGACATTCCTGAATAGTCATTCCATGTGGATACGAGCAACGGAAGAGACAACAAAAAAACAGATCAAAGGTATAAACTGGTTGTTACCAGAGTAAAAGAGTGAGGGGGAGCAAAATGGCAAATAAAGTGAGTACTCTGTGAAACAGAAACTGGTTTCCATATCATTGCAGCCCAGTGTAAAGAACTAACAAAAAGACAGATTACTAAACTGGGGCTTTTCCTATTCAGCAAAACATTTTTTTTTTTTAATAGAAATAAAATCTGTGGGTTTTGGCAAATCTCAGTGCTTGAAACAGCTCTCTGGTTGAATACAGTACGTAGGGCACAAGTCTACATTGTAATAGCTTTCTGTGGTTGATTAAAAGCCTAACATGCAAAAACTATTTATTGTCTTGCAAGCCAAGGACCACAGCCCTGGTTTAAAGGTTTTCACTATTTTTGTAAAAATACATGCATCAATAGAGTTTGGTCAACAGTCTTGCATCCTGACCACTAGAACAGAATATACAAGAAATTCACTCTGCCTAGAAGCTGGGGATAAAGAAGACCGCTGCAATAGCCTCTCTACTTCCTACCTATCCCTAAACACAGAACCCAAGGACACCTTGAGAAGAGAGAACCACAGTGCACATCTATGCAGTAGACCGCAACCCTTTAAGGAGCCAAGAGGAGGATGAAACAGAAAACTGCTTTGTGGATCCAATGCTTAAAGGTCTGTGCTAGCTTGTCATATTAACAAGATGACTATTACCAAAAGGAGGTATCAAGAAAAAAGTTTTCTTAGAACAGTGTCCTGAGAAAAGACATGTTATTACCCTTCCCACTCAACACAGTTATCAATGACTATATTCACTCTTTTGTCGCTATATCCTGCTGGTAGTTTATGGCTCTGTAGCAGAGACACATAACCCAGAAGAATTCAGATAAATAAGCATGGAGAAAATCCGGACCAGAATCCTCGGAAGTACATTCCGCTGACAACTGAATATGCCTGATTTGTAAGAGAAGGTCCCAGGAGCAACTTTTTAACTGAAAGTTATTCATTGCAGGATACCAGGTTGTAGCTTGCTAAACACATTTGGCTGCCACGCATCACAACTACTAACAGCAACAGTTCCACAATTGACGTCTTCCTCCTTCCACTATATTTGATCTTCTTTACTCTGCCCAGCTTATCCATAGAGTATTGATAAAACTGCTACCATTCTCACATTAATACATGCTAATTTATGTGTATATATGTGTACCATAAAAATATTTATCCAAAAAAAAAGTTTCCATCATTGAATATTTTGCCAACTACACAAAACTCTTTCCTAAAATACTAAATCACAAATTGAAGAGACATTAAAGTAACGTGTGTTGGGGTAAATAGATATTTCTAAAATTGAGGGCTTTCTTACAATCATAATTAAAATAAGGCATATCTGAATGCTTCTTAAGATCTAATACTTTAACTACCCACCTATTAACTGTGATGGCTCCTGTGCCCCTGCCCCCAAAGATTTCAATGGGGTCAGAGCAACAAATCATTTCACACACCAGTTTCTAACCTCTGTCCCACAAAAACAAAGGCAACGGGTGCTATCACTTAAAAACACGCAAAGTGAAATTTACTGATGACAGAACTGGACCAAACATCTGTATATGAAACGCTATGGAGCTTGGTAACTTCATTGGCACATAGGTGTTAAATTATAAAAGTACAACATAAAAAGCAGTATAATCCAAGTGTTATAACATATGTGATAGTCTGAAATCTTAATTCAGAAAGAAAAGGGGATGATGAGTGCAGCTTCTCTATGTAACGATAATATCATTTTATTGAAATATATGACTATCTTTTGCATTAAAAAATATATATTTTGAGATTTTTCTATCCAACATACCATTTTAAATTAAGATGGAGTACAGGGATGACAACACCAGGGAAAATTTCCAAAGCTTTAACTTCTCACCATTCTATCATCACCTCAAAGTCAATTTTCACCTTTTTCACTGGCTGAATTTGTTATCTTACATTCTGCTTTGGGGCTCATGTGTTCTTGCAATATGGTAGTACTGGATTACAAGAATACTGACAAGCCTATGCACTAAAAATGAACAATGGCTATTACTCCAGGTCTGTGATCTCCAGAAAGACAAGGAAAAGGATCCATATTCATTAATTACATATGCATTGATTCTGCCCCTACAGCTACTGAATAATAAAGCTAAGTTGCTTTGGAAGATCGCTGACACAGGTAGATTTTTACACTTTGGATCACACAGCAAAGCCCCTTACAAGGCCTAAGTATGGACCAGGGCTTACTACTTACTACAGAAAACAATGCAGGTTCATTAAAACCTAGAGTAGCTACTGTTCGGGCATGACGGACCTGCCAGTTACAAAAAACTTAGGGTGTGAGCAACCTAGAAGGGGAAACAAAGCAAGCAAAAAGCCCCAAAGCTCTTCTGACAATTATTGATGAGGTTTCTGTATCTCTTTCACCTATAACTTCTGCACATGAAAAAAAGGCCTATAAATCTTGCATGTGAACAGAACACACCAGTAATAATTCAACTTTTAAATATTACGGGAATGAGGTGTTCTGGCACAGCAAAAGATTGAATGTCTTTGGGTTGCACTGACACAAGGAGTGCACAGGTAATTCTGGATTTTTCACTTTAAAGAATCCTTTCAGACTCATTGATATTGTAAAATTCTTCAGGGTCCAAAAATACCATCTACTTTTTTTAACTTCTTCTTCCCAGAGCTGTTCTCTGAAACATGTGGTCAAGCAATCTCAGGAAATCACAATGATCCTTTCCTTTCAGCTTCCCAATACGGACCAAAGGTGACACAAGTATCACGAAGGTCACCTCGATCCAATTCCCTTCTCAGTGGCAGCACGTTACGTTCCTAATTGCCAGTGTTACCTAAAAGGTGAGACCATTCTTTCTTTTACTTATGTATTTTCCCCCTTTAAATTCAACATTATTGTATCTACCTAACATTTTTTTTCTTTCCTATCTTTACCATCCACTGAATAACTTCCATCCTTCAGTTAACTCTTCCAATCCTGTCTTGCCGCTCATGCTATTTCAACTCAAGTCACACACAGGTCCAGCCAGGTGCAAGCCCAGTTCTCTCCTTTCACTGATTTATTTAACTGCGTTTAACTATCTCCATTTCCACACAACCGCCAGACAGTCTGAAATGGGCATTTTAAATAGCTTAAGAAATGGGCTATGAATTAAGTCTTCCACCCTTTTGTTTTTTGGATCCCTAAAGATGGTCAGGGGATGGTGCCAAGACCTGCACAGTGTATTTAAATAACTGTCAATAACCTTACTTTTCTTTTTAAGCTTTCCTGAATCTTTGAAAAGGGATCCATACATCACCATCTGCAAATAACAGATGTAACCAAATGCATAATATGCACTGGCATATTATGAGCTTTCTAAAAGCCCGTTACCTCTACTCCTGCACAGAGTAGTAAAGAGAGGTTTGGAAGTGCAGCACACAAAAGCAAGCAAGCAAGCAAACAAAAAAACAATCAGGACACATACATTTTTCAGACAGATAAATAAAGTAGAAACATACAATTTTGCCAAAGAGCTTAGCTGGCAATTCAATTACTGGATGCAATGAACTAATGGCAGGGCCACAGGCCTTGCCCTATCTGTGCCACAAAAACTCCTCCCACTCGAAGGACACTGCAATTCAGTTTCCACATCCTGGGCTTTGTGAAGGCTCCTCAGTTTTCACTCCCTGCTGCCTAGCAAAGCCACGGTATTGGTAGCCACAAACTAAAGCATCAGCTGTGGTAACAATTTATTAAACTGTGATTTTTTTTTTTTCCCCCCCTCATATATGAGCCAATAGACAGTTACCAATGCTGACATTTAGAACCACCACTCCAGGGTTAATCTGCGTTAACACCTTGCTGAAAGGAGCGGGGCACCTCACACCTCTCTCAGCTACCGCTGCAGGTTTCTCACAAACTCGCCCAGACGTCTCCGCTCACGTTGCGCTTTTCAGCAGAGTCGGGGACGGGCCGGGGGGCAGCAGGGAGGCGAGCAGAGACAGGGGAGCGCGGGGCAGCGCGTTTAGGTGGGTGGCAGCAGACAACGCTGTCGCTTCGCCCTGCAGGACAGGGCACATCTCGAAAGCCGCAGGCACGGAAGGCCCCTACCGCGCGTGGAGCCACCCTCCCTGCTGGCCGCGGAGGGTGAGGCGGCTCGAGCCAAGCTGCTCTAACTACCACCAACGCCAGTCCGAAGAGGAAGCGGGCGCAAAATTACCGCGCGGGTGAACAACCACTAGCTGAAATCTAGTGGCAAGAGTTCTACAGCACTTTATTAGTTTATTCAAAAAGAAAGAAAAACGAAAACCTTGGGCGACGCTTTCATAAAAGCGGAAGTGACTGTCGCACCCCTGTCCTACTCGCAGGGCCACGGCGCGGCCGCCCGGGGCCCCGCACGTGCGGCCCAAACGCGCCCTGCCGCCTGCCCTCGGGCTGCTCTTTCCACCCAGCCCCTTCCCGGCGCCTCAGGCGGGCGGCAGCAGCGGGGCGGGCAGTCCCCGGCGGGGAGCCCCGCGCGGGCGGGCGGGACGCGGCAGCCG
>VWPW01015283.1:75346-207313 GCA_013389825.1 Crypturellus undulatus
CCCAACGGCCACGGAGAGCCAAGCCGGGCGCGCGCATGCGCGGGTGCGCCGCGCGGGGCAGCGGGGAGCGCGCGCGCATGCGCCGCTGCGGAGTAGGTGGCCGTTGGTGGCAGTTGGTGACCGTTGCGCGTCCTATGTTGGTGTTGGAGGAGCGCTGCGGGGACCGCTCCCTCGGAAGGCCCCGTGGAAGCCCCCGCGGGTGTGGGCAGAGGTGGCAGCAGCAGCCCAGGGAGTCCTCGGGACTCAAGGCTCCTCTAGCAGTGGTGTTAAAGCACATGATTAGAACAGTAAGAGAGGCTTTTTATTTTTTTTTTAATTGGTTAGTCAAAAATTGACTTTCTGTTATCTGGGCAGGAGTCCCTGTTTGTTCTCTCTACAAATTCAGTGGTAGAGTTTGAGGGAGGAAAGAATGAGTCGGCATGGTATCCCAAGAGCAATGTAAAGTTACGGCAATTGTCAACGTACTTCAGTCTAGCTAAATAGGGAAGTTTGGTTATTCTAGCTAACACTTGCTGATACCTTATGAGTGTTTTTGCCTCTGTGGTTCAGCACAACGGCCTAATAAACCTCTCCACTGCATGTTGTTTAAACAGCCCTGTTTCATAAGACATTGCACGGCTAAGAAGGGGTAGTGTGTAAAAAGTGATGGCACGGCTAAGGCTAAACATTGCGTAAATAGTCAGGTTTTGTTAAAGGTAAGAGGAGTGCTTTTGGTATACTGTAGAGGAATAATCATGAACTATACGCTACCTTGTTCTGTGCAAAAGAACTGGGCCATAAGCATTGCATTCTCAGGTGAGTGAGAACGTCAGGAGTCTTCCCAAAATGCCTTACAGTGTTGGTTTTTTTCTAAACTGCTGATGTTATCTTCCAGAGACGTATAAGGTATAGACCTGTAAGACATATGGTTTAGGTAACATAATGCAAGCATATGTTAACATATCTAAAAGATAATGTATCTAGAAGATGACATGGTGGAGTCACCGTGCCTGGCAGTGTCCAAGAAACATGTAGATTAGGCACTTAAGGACATAGTTTAGCATGGTGTTGAGGGGCTTACATTCAGACTCAATGATCTCAAAGATGTTTTCTGCTCATGATTCTATGATAAGCAGTTCAGAAGAAAAAACAACAGCAAGCAATTTCATCACAGTTCACCATTTATTTATCCTTAGCACAAGTTTCCATTGAAGTAAAGGGCCGAAGATCAGAGCCCACACTTAATGCCTTCCAGATTGCACTGTTCTCCCCGACTGAACAATAGTTCAGTCCTTTTATGAAAATGGATTTTTTCAACTTGTGGCCGAATTAAGAAGTAAGTTCCTTGAGTTGATTGGTTCACAGAAATTAGTAGAGCGTGATGTAGGCAAAACCTTTAGCGCAAGTGATCTAGAGCATTTCTGTTAAAGAGCATTGTGTGTCCTTATGTTTTTCTTAATTCACAAGTTTCGTATCATCCCTTAATGTAGAGTATGGATTTTATAACTGTTAGCTGTAGCTTTAAACTGTACCAAAACAGTTAGTGTTTATACACAGATTAAAAACTTTTAATTGTACAGGGCTAAAAATACGGCATATCAGTTTACTTATGTTTTATTAATTTTTGGGAGGGCTATACCACTTTCTACAATGATGTAAGAGTAGAGAAAAGTACCTCCATATGAGAAAAGTACTATTTTGTGTTGAGAACATACAAGAAAACACATGGTATAAGAAGAAACTTTCAGGATGAGAACCAAAAAGGAGACTGCAATCACAACAGTAAATTGAAACAGATGAAAAAGAATGAAATGAACATGAAATAAATGAACCTGGTTGCTTTTACATCTTTTCACTTTTGGCTACATGTTCTTATGTATACCCCTGCAGAATCAGAACTGTGAAGATTTATTTAAGATAAACAACTTTAAACTTAAATGTCAACTCTGTGTTGACATTTTGTTAATTTGATCATTTTCAGAGACAGGATACTAGTCTTGCTTTGAACTAGTTCTTTGGTGATTGCAGTGACGACTATAAAAAGAAAAGTCCAGCAGCTTTGTATATTGGGAAGACACTCTCCCCTGCTTCTTCTCCCAGTATCAGGTCTGACAGGCAGAAATAGGATTATTCAACAAGCTATGTTCTCATATGTGAGAAAAGAATGAAGAATGCTAAGAACTGAAGGAGAAAAGGGGCCTTGGCGAAAGAGAAACAAATAAAAGGAGGGAAAATGCATAAAAAAACATTGTTCTGGAGATTGGAGGGACTAAAATAGTTTCTGAGAAAAGGCACAGATTTACATGTAGATCTGATAATAAAGCCTCATGCTATTTTGGGCTATTTTTAAGTACTGGAAACAAGAAAGCATCAGAGAAAGTGTTGCAGATTTCAGTAGACACCTTGGCAATTAAGTACATGAAACTAACATTGTGTGTAACAGGTATGGCATAAATAAAAGAGTAAGATAGCAACTGACCAGAAGGAGCTTTATCTTTAGATAAATATCTTGTATCTGACTTAGGAGTGAAATGATGCCAAAAGATGTTACAGCGACTGACTCAGCAGCACAAGTAAATGCTGTTGTTGTTGTTTTTAATAGCAGTTTGAATGACTATAAGTGGGACACTTGTCACAACCAGAAAGGCGGAAATTACTATGTTACATATGTGAAATGATAAGAATCTGGTAAAGAATTTCAGTAGTGTAGATAAAAAAAAGCTAAACATTGCGTAAATAAAAATTGTATGTGCTTTCAGTAAAATGCAGGCTAGACACAAGTAAAATAATTCTGTAGAGAAAGAAAAGGAGGTTTTACTTCCCTTGGCCACATTAAAGTGACAGTTATGTGATGGATGTATCCTGTAGGAACATCCAAGGATATATAGGGATGATATCATTTAAAAAAAAAAAAGTGGGGAGGAAAACAACCTTCTGTAAACATGAAACCTACCTTGAGGTCCCTCTTGGATCTTATCTTCAGCACTGTTTTTAAAAGGTATTTGAAGACATTTGGAGTATATATTTTATGTTTAATAAGAATTTTCTTTAGATAAGAATCTTGCCACAAGTTTTGCATGCATGCATGAAGTTATTCTGAAATGTGTGGGCCGTTTGTCGTAGAGCAATCCTATATAAGTTAGGACCACGTACTTCGTTTAATTGAGATAGATACTCATCCAGAAAACTTGTTAAATTGGGATCTCTCCTGGGGCGCTGATACACTATCAGTAGTACTTAATACACACAACTGTTACAGCTTGATAGAACAGTAACTGTTGCCTAATCGTATCTGCTTCTGGTAGTTCAGTGATGTTTGCATCATCTCGCTGTTACGATCTCTTTGAACTGGTCTATGCAAAGAAAATGGTCCCCAGAGTTGATTCAGTTCAGTTGTGGGAGCTGTGGTGGAAATAAGATGGTGATGGTGGGCACAATTTTCTACATAGGTTACAGTGGGGAAAATCAGGCAAATTCCCTCATAGTCTTGAAAGATGCTTGAGGTAACAGAAAAGTTTCATTTTTCAGGTTTTGTTTTTTTCTTCTAAAAGTAGAAATAATAATACAGTCATAAGTAGAATTGGATTGCAGTCATTTCTGTGTTCTAACATTCATATTGTCATTTGATTAGTTAATCGCCCATTTTCAAAGGTGTGAACATATTTTCACGCTTCAGGCAGGACAGTGATAACAATGAAACTATAGATAGCAATAGAGATTAATTATCTGTTGCGCAATTCTCCACACCTTGTTATTACCAGATAAAGAGAGGCTCTGCATCTGCACACAGGTGTGATTTTTTTTAAAAAAATCTCCAAACAATAGCCTTGGTCAAATGAGTTCAGAGGAATATTTTTCACATAGCACCTCTTCTGTGTGTTGGTTGTTAGCATTTTTGATCTTGTTTCATAAAATATTATTTTTCCAGTAAAAGACTGTGATTCTTTGCTAAGCTTGCCCTTGTGAATTGCATTTACTCATAGGTGAGAGATGTGGGTGAGCTCTAAATGAAGATTAACATTTAGAATCAAAGTAAACATTTCCTTCTGATCTTAAGGGAGGCATACTTACACTGAAGCCACTGTAAGTTTTTCAGGGGCTTGTTTGCAGTTGCTCTCTGAGATTTTCACAGACTGGAAGCATCTCTCAGAAGACAGAAGATGGAGGAAGACTTAGACTTGTTTTTGTTATACATGTTGCAACATTTGTATTATTGCCCTCTATAAATATCTAGCCCATTAATATATCTAGTTTTTAAAAGCTTAAAGTTAACAGGTTCTTCATAGTAGAATCTATTACTGCAGGAAGAAGCAGCACAAAGCATGCGTCCTGTATAATTAATCTATATTTTGCTTATTCTAATGAGTAGTTACCAGGAGCTTGCAAACCTCAAGTCTCGAGTCCTATAAGCCTATCAAGTTCTATATACTGGCCCCAAGACCCTGCAGTATCTGTGCAGCGCAGGCATTTGCCCCGGGTTGTTTTGGACTCTGTTGCCGGAGAGGAGGTGTGGAGGGCAGGCTGCTAGCTACCATGCTCTCCAAGTTCTGCATCTTGTGGCCTGTGTCACCTCACCAGTGTTGAAACCTTTCCCTTGCGTGGTAGGCACTTCTGCTCAGGTTTCTGGGAAGTATAAAGTGTTCTATCAGTGTGGTTTCTTCCCATAATTTCTTTTGGTTGTCCTTCCAGCAGGACATCACTGAGGTAATATCTAGAGTCATCTGGTCAGCCAGAAAAAAAATAAAAATAAAATAATATCTATGAGCTACTAACTAGTAGATCTGTGTGACTGAGTGAAAAACCTTTTGGTTTCCTTCCATCCTCAGTGTTCCCATACAGATACACAGTTTTTCACTGGCTTTGTTTCCTTAAAATCTCTTTTATCTCAAAGGATTCAAATGTTTAAGCTATATATCAGAAGCAGATGATTAGACTGGTTTCCAAAGCAATCCAGCCTGTATAAGCATTCATCATTACCCTGCTTACAAGAATAATTGCCTTACAGGCTACTGTCACAACATTTTCTCATTCGAGTACTTACATAGGAATTGCGGGGTGAGTCTCATTTGGTCTGGAGGTTTGATTCAGAAGAGTATTTAAACTCTTACTGAAGCTTCAGATTTTCAGTTTCCCTGAATTTTCTGTTAATGATTTCCTTCAAAATCTTCTTAACCATTTGGTTATTCTTTCCTTTTATTTTATTATTATATGTATATTTTAGTGCCACCAGAGATGGAGTAGTTTGTGATCATAAATATTTCTAGGCTACAGGAACCTCTGGCTGTTGTAACCCTATCCATGTGTAAGCTGCTGTCAACGTCATTGTCCTGATGTCTTTCCATTGGTACTAGCCCAGCTGTTTTGTAATCATTCCTTTCTTTTTGTTTGATTTTCAGCCACAGCAGAGAACACCTTTATGCATCCAAGCTCTAAAGCTCTGTGCGGCTTTCCATACGTTTCTCAAGGTAGGCAGGTATTGGAGCTCCATCCTTGAATTTGTTACAAGCAGACCTAGACCAACAGAGTCTAGGTCTTGACTAACTGATACACAGTCTGTAATCAGTTCTGGCTGAGTGGTAATTTTGTTTGTACAAGTTCTTTTGATGTAGTAAATCCCTGCTAAGAGGCACAAATCCTCTTTTATTGCTAGATGGCTCTCTAGGAATGTTTGTCTGTTCTTTAGTGGCAGAGAAGCACGCTTCCTACAGAACATGGCACCCTGTAGTGCCATAGGGTGACCACTGTGTCTTGAAGTTCAATGGTAGGATTTACTTGTTTCATCTCTAAGCCTCAGAATGCCTAATTGATTAGAAAGCAACAGAGCAAAGTAGTAAAGCAGTTTACCCACATCTTACAGGAATGCCAATAGCAGCGTGGAGATCTGGAGAGCAAACTCCGTGATTCATAGTTCACTAAGGTTGTAGCAGCACTTGCAGTTCAAAAAATTAGACCTAAGCATGATCTAGGGTTTTTGCTTGAATTGGTGTGTCACTGGAAATGGTAAGGCTCAAATATGAGTAATTGGAGACAGAAAACAAAGGTGGAGAAATAAAAGCTACTTATTTGTATTGAGAAGGATGCAGAAATGAATGATAAAAATGTTTCTACTGATTTTGATCCTGATACAATCTAAAAAATTTCATCTCATCATTTGTTTTTCATGTATCCAGTGCTCAATATTTTTCTTATAGTAAGTCTTCATCCCTATTCAAACCTGAATTTACAATAGTATAGTATTTACCCAATTGTTAAGACGTTGTATATGCAAACCCCGTTAGATTACATCATTACAGGTCTGTGGGTTTTTATCTTTCTCACAATAAAACTTTAAACCCAATGAAAGATAGTGCTCTGTGTTCTTTAAAAAATCTAATAATCAAATACATTTACTAGACTTAGACTTCTTCTTTTAAACAAATTCAAACTTGACACTTAAATACAGATAAACAGGATGTGAGTAGAGGAAGATGCTCTTCCTACCATGACAGATATGATCAAAACATGTTGTTTGTGTAGAAACCTCTCCCTTCCTTTTAGTTTTTCAGAGTGTAAGGGTGATGCAACAGTAATAATGCTGAACACTTAGCTTCTTCATAGTCACCAGGCTGGAAAATTCAATCTGACTTTAAGTTTAACACTGCTGTGCTAAAGAGCCTCAACTGACCAGCACTGATTCTATGCTTTCACTTACTAAGACACGAACCTCATCAAGAGGCAGTATTGACAGTCCTAAAACTCCACTGTTTGGATTGAAATGAGAGAAAAAGCCTTAGATGCTTCTTTGTGTTCATCTACTGCATTGGAAAACAACTGCTTAATTTATAGTAGGTTACCTATTTGGGGCAATTAATCACCTTGTTCATAAGCACATGAGCATTATTGTTGAAGGCAATGAAATTATTCGTGTCATATATTTAATACTTTAGTTGATGAGAAATAAATTCCCTTCATAGCTGCAAACTAGTGTACTTTCTATTCCCATATTTCTTTCTAATGTTCTTTATGCTGCTGAGTACAGCCACGTAGCTGCTGTGCTTTTTTCTACAGACTTTCATTTCAGTGCTAAGGCAGCACTGAATGTAAGGAGGGGAGATTTAAACTGAAAACTCAGCTCTTGCTGTCTGTTTCTCTGCAGTGTGATTTTAATATGTTTCTAAATATCTACTTTATAGGTATATTTAGACCTGTATAGCCTTAAGTAATATAGGCTTTTTTGTTAGGAGGTTTGGTTAATTGCTATCAGTGTGGCAAGCTGCAGTATCTTCTGTAGAATCATGAGGTATTTTTAAAATTGATTAATATGACATGTTGTAATACACAGAATCCAACTGTAATGTCAAAAAATGTCAACCCATCAATTCCAGTAGGCTATAGAAAATTGTAAGAGTTTAACAACTTCAACATGCAAACTCTTTGCTACAAACCATTTAAGTAAATATCTCCTTTGCCTTAAACAACTAAAAGTCCAATATTTAACTTTAGTCAGAACTGAATATACGATATATAATGAAATAAAGCTGACACAAAAGTGGAAACTCTTGACAACGTCAGCAAAAGAAATGTTCTTGTCTTGGACATGCTGGACAGTTCTGAAGTTCTAGCGATAGTTGTAAAAATTCAAGCTATGACAAACTGGAGTTGAATAGAAATGCTGTGATTCAGGATTTCATAGTCGCTACCTTTGCTGATGGATTTAATAAATGATTATGGTGTGCCTTGTATTTCTCAATTTTTCCTAAAGAGCTACAATTTGGGATTTTACATAAATGCTTTTATTATTTGCCTGTCTTCTCTACTATGTGATCCTGTGCATTACTGATTTACTTATTTATATCAGCATCAGGGTTAGGGTTTGTTTCTTCAAGCATTATCTGCTTACATCTGTTCCAAAAAATCTTACGGTATAAATAATTGACAGATACAACAGACAAAACTGAGTAAATGTAGAAGAAAGCTAGACAATGTTACATATGTTACATCTAGTAGGAGCACATCTACTGTTTATCTTTTATCTACGTCATATATATGTAATGTACGTAGAATGTGGTGTATGTATTGTATACATAGATACTTAATTCTCTTTGCTACCCATCCTGTAGAATTAGGAAGGAGCCTAGGATGAATGAAGATATGATTGAACAGTGATGTGTGAAAGAAAGTGTAACTGAGGTTTAGCTTTCTGTCATCTTTTTTTTACATAACCAGGGCTAAGTGTTAATCAACTCAGCAGAAGAGGGATTTTCTGTCAGGCTATTTTAAACTTCTTAGTTCTTGGAGGTTTCTTTACTCTGCTTTTTGTAATATCCTTATTTAATTTCAGTAACTAATTCACATTTTAGAGAGAAGAATGCTCAGGACTCAGACCTTTTCATAAGGTTCAGAAAACCAATCATAATATCTTAATATCTCTGAAATTTCTAAGGCGTTCTCCAAAAAAAATATGAGAGAGTAAAGTTGACATTTCTGATAATTCAAAGGTTTAAACCAAGGAAATATTCTTAAAAAATAACAATTGTATAAATTAACATAGAGAAGTAGAAAAGCCCCGAAAATAATGAAATCACCATCACTCCAAAATCCAAATCCTTCTATGTTTACTTTTAAGGGATATTGGAACTACAACTAAAGCTGCTGCTGTTTTTCCCAAGCATTGTATTCTGTGACACAAACATGTAAATCTTTCTTGATATCGTAATTTGTATTCAGTTAAGTATCAAAAAGTTGATTGCAGAGTGTGATGAATCAATTCCCATGCTGAAATAAGCTGTAAAAAGGGGAGGCTGAAGTTTGAATTTCATCATTGGCTCATATGGAACAGCAGATTAGGGGCAACAGCTAGATTTTAACCTCTGCACTAACACTGTTGCTAGCAACTATGGGAATAAAGCTTCTCTTTGTTCTGAGAGTGCTTGCTTCCTCCATCTCTTGCTGTTTTTTAGTAAAGAACATTTAAAGACATGGAAATTTTCATCACTTTTATTTTATTTTATTTTATTTTATTTTATTTTATTTTATTTTATTTTATTTTATTTTATTTTATTTTATTTTATTTTATTTTATTTCATTTTTAACTATTTCTACAGGGTTTGTAACAAAAAGAGTCAAGCAGAACGTGTTACACTTCTTAATTTTCAATTCCAGAAATATGTGCTGAAAACAGTACCTTGATGTTATGTCTTTTCTTTCATTGCTATTTCATGCATAGTAAAATACCTCTTACTCTTTCTGTTACAAGTGCAACTGTCTGGCTTTGGAATAGTTAAAGCCACTTTTTGTCAAATTTAGAGGGAAAAAAATAGTTGTTAATTTGCAAAGCTTTATCTAAGACCTCCTCACAGCCTACTGGCAAATGCTATCCTTATTGCAGTCCCATTTTCAAACCCACTGGCATGTCAGTGATACTTAGCTTCATCCTCAACTGCCTTTTTGCTTGTGCATTTACATAATAACTTGCTTTTCACCATAAAAAGCAGTCCCTAAACTAGAATGTCAGAAGTCATTACAAAAGTTATGTGTGCGTGCATACTTCCATTTTGAGGTATTTAAGTACATGTGCCCCCTCAGGACAGTGATGGTAGGTGTTAGTATTACAACTACCCTTGTCAATACCCTTGTCATTCACTTCTATGTTCCTGCAATTGACTAGAAATTGAGAAATTAGAACTGGCTAGTCAAAAAATTATGGGGAATTTTTTTTTTTTCTTCTTAAGCTCAGGCTGTGGTTTACACAAACAGGAACATTTTTGTTTGCTTGTTTTTGTTTTATTTTGGAACCAGCTTCTTGGAATAGCATGTTGCTGGAGAAGATCTCCCCCTGATTTCAGTTCTAGATGCCGTTGTGGTAGTTACTGATATGTAGGAGA
Source organism: Crypturellus undulatus (assembly GCA_013389825.1). Taxonomy (NCBI): domain Eukaryota; kingdom Metazoa; phylum Chordata; class Aves; order Tinamiformes; family Tinamidae; genus Crypturellus; species Crypturellus undulatus. The sequence goes on from VWPW01015283.1 coordinate 85,189, forward strand.
TTTAGAATATAACCCTAGCTAGGATCATATGGCTCCTGCCTAGAGGCAGTTGAAGCACCTTTAAAAAGGCCTAAATTGCTCTGATAGCCGTTCTAGCCCAATCATTGTTTTATCTTCAACGAAGATAGAAGTATTAAACACTGTTCCAAAGAAAATATTATTGCATCTTCCCTTTTAAAATTAAAAAACTATACCGAACAATTTAAAATGGCAGCTCAGATGATGAAGAAGGTGTCCACTTGCTGAACATCATCCTCATTGAATTGTCTTGCGCTCATCTAGAACATGACAGCTACACAGGTGTAATTCTGTCGTTGGCCAGTTTATTGACTTTCCTTTACTTCTTTGAACAAAAAGCATGACAGTTGTCAATTAAAAGATATATTTTTCCTCATAGTTGATTCCACTGGTGCAGCAAAATGTACAGTGTCCCGCTACCTGGAAATTATGAGGACTAACCAGGTTTGGCTACGGCAGGCTTCCAGCTGAGGAACTCTGCTTCCTTGACCGAGGTGACACATGGTCTCAGGGGACAAGAGCACTGGAGGGTCTCCTGATGGTGACAAACAGCCCTGGAAAGCTGCGAAGATGCTGCAGAGAGCGCATCTCGGCAGAGCGCGTGCTGGGGGCACAGGGCCACGGCAGCCGCGAGCCGGTCTGCAGGAAAGCAGCAGAACCTCAGCGCTTGCCAGCTCAGGGAGCGTGCAGCAGAGCAGCTGCTGGATATGCGGTGACAGTTACCACGGCCACCCTGCCTTTGCTGGCCGACAGCAAGTCTCCCAAAGGGGGGTAAAGCGTGGGCTGCTCTAATCAGATGTTCAGCCAAACAAAAATGAACTTTCTGTCATTCAAGTCCTTGTGGGTCCAGCAAGGAGAACAGAGGAATACAGTCATTAAAAAAAGTCACTGGCTACTGACCTGCCTGTCAATAAGCATTAAAGGAATGTGATGCCACTGCTGTGAAACTATCAAATTTGCTTTAAAGAGGAATGCTAAAGTTAGAGGTGGTGCTGATATGCAAGCTTCAGGTGTTTGAAATGAAGAGATGCTTGTCAGGACTTCTTTTTTTTGTGAAGGAGATGATGAAGTAAAAATCCTCCACAATAAATACATGCACTAAGAATGGAAAGAATCTGAGGCAGAAATGGGTAGAAAACATAAAGAAAAAAAAAGTAGTTTTTCATTCCAGGCATAGATTAGGTGTAGTGTATTCCTCACAGTTCAAAAGAGCAATCAGGTGCTGGAAATTGGCATTAAACCTAGAGTAAGGGCAAAAAGATTGCGGCAGTAGCTTTTGTTTTAAAGAGTTGTATTGCATCTGACTCGGAGAGAAGCTTGAGTTCATGCCAAAGAAGGAATAGCAAACAGCAACATATTTTAGGACTTGGAGTTGTAGTTAAGATTGTTGGAGAGATTGTTGGAGTTAGAATTGGAGTTAGAAGCTGTGTTACTGTAAAACAACTTTTACTAGGAAGTGTTTGTAAAGTCCTCCTCTGAGGAAGACATGTGAAAGCCAGTTATATTTCTGCACACTTTAATTCCTAGCCTGCTTCAGAAAAGTAAAAGAGGTTAGTAGTCTCACTTGAGCCTTTGCTGGTTCTGATATACCTCAGAAATACCCTTTACTGCTTCTGTAGACTATCATCTAAGTGCCATGTTGCTCCTGCACCGTGGTTTTGTTGTAAACTCTTCTCGTCACTTGATGCCTGTATTTCTGTCTCTCCATCATCTACTTCAGCCCACTTCTGATTTGAAACATCTTCTGCAGTAAAAAACTTGTGCTATATGTAAACATGAACGATGCTTGTTTAAAACAAGTTTTCTGTAGTTCTTTCCATTCAGTAGTCATGTATGAAGCTTCTACATTTTTCTTGTATTTTGATGATCAGTCAGGAGGCCATATAGACATGTGGGCCTTTGGGAGAGATTCTTCATGCTTTTCATGTGAAAGCAGGTCACTGCTCTTATTGATTTCTGGCCTACCAGACATTGTATATTTCAGTGCCAAGTTTTAGTTTTCCTCTTGTGTTGGTACTGGAGTTGAAGAACTCAATATTTGGGTGATATGGGGGCAAACCTGGGTCATTTTACCATTAAAATTATGAGAGAATGTCAAGAGCTCTATTGTTTTTATTTGGCCAATCTCAGCTTTGTTCAAAAATATTTAGACAGTTCATTTGGTTAATGTGTTTTTATTTCTTTTGGTAATTCCAGTAAAAAAAAATCAACAAAGGAGATTTTTTTATGTGACTTTCTTATTACATGGGTTTCAAGAATATTGATACATTCTCTAGAAATCTTAGACAAAAGTTGAAATTAAGAGAGGAAGGATTAAAAATTCAAAGTGATGATGGTAAATGATGACAAAAATTTCCATGGGAAAGTTTTGAAGCATTCTGAAATATTTTTCAGTAGAAATGTATCAACTTCTGCCCTGTTGTTTAACTGTAACTGACCTACATTTGCAAGGAGAGATCTTACAGTTTTTCTGTTAGGATCAGTGATATTTTTAGATAGGGGTGTGTGTATATAGATATATGTAAATATATATATATATATATATAACAGGAAAGTTTTTTAATAACCTATCTCAGGAAAGTAGTTTTGGAGTATCACAACCCATGGGAAGAGGGGATGATGCAAATCCAGTTGCATTACTGTCCTAGGAATGAATGTATATTTAACTGCACTGCAGGAGCTGGCGTAGGAGAGAACTGCAGCAGCCCTATGAAAATTAAAAATGGGGAGCTGAGGATGCCCTGTATTACCTAACACATTATTCTGACAGGGAAGATGATCTTCTCCCCAGCAAGCAGTACTGGGTATTTTGCAGCACCCAGCAAGCAGACGAAAAGCAATATCTCATTGACAAGAGGATTATAGAGGATACCGATCCCTTGAAAACTTCTCAGACCTTCTCATGAAACTTCAGAGAACAACCCTGGGATAAGATAGGCATATTTAATATTTTAAAAAATCGTATTTTTCAGATGCAGCTTTTCTGTGTTTGCCAAAATACAGCCTTCCTCATCAGGATAAAAATGGCCAGAGGAAGATGTGTTCCCTCATCTTCTTAAAAATTCAGAGTCTAGAAGACAAGAAATAAAAGAGTAGAAGAGACGCATCCAGCAACGAAGGAAGAACAAGGAAGGACTTGAAGTTCATCAGGACCTTATGCAGCTCTTGAATTAAATAAAAAAGGAATGTTGCCAGGCACAAGCAAGAAAGCACACAAAACTTGCACTGGGGCGATCATTGCAGTGGCCAGAAGATATCCACTGATTTTTGGTTTGAATCCATATGAAGAAATAGATTTTCCACCCATCCCACTCCAGCAAGGCCCTCTACTCAGCAAGAGGGGAAAAAAATGATCATTGCTGTCCTGATCCATACATTTCCTAGTACCCTGCACCATTAATTTTATTTAGTTTAACTATATTTAGTTAGTTTTGCAGAAAGAACCTTTGAAATCTAAAATGTAGCATCCCCCATGAGATTTGTAAAATGTGCCAGCAATTAATCGAAAATCTAGTACATGCCAAGACCAGTGTGTTGATCAAGTTGCACAAACTAACCTTAAATGGTGTGTTGCTCGTGTGTGAGGCCCACTGTTGGTGCTTTAATGCATCCCTTCTGCATGTGCTCCCTCAGTGTGCTCTCACAGTAAACCCCATTTCTCTCCCGTCTTTCTTGACAATGTGACCTTCCTCTCCTCCTGTAGCTTCACAGAGATAGTGTAAAACATGGTACACATTAAAACAACGGGAGTATTTGGTCTAATTGTGCTATGTCAGTCACCAAATAGGCATGCAGGAGAGATGCTGCACCTGCTGAGGGGACAGCGCGGTGTTTCCTTGCTGCTGCTCAGCAACTCGTACAGCTTTGTGAGCTGTATTCCTAGACAGCAAGGTGGGAATGACCTGAGACTGCTACTCTCTTGGAAACTTTACCAGTGTCAATAAACCAATGTGGAAACCAGATTGTGAAAAAGCCTGCTATTCATTGGGTGCTAGTAGTGGTTATCTTGCCAGACAGAAATGCACTTGGTCTTCTCACATAAACGTAGTGAGTAACCATTTCTCTTCATGTGTTTTGAAAACACTGTGGGAGACAGGGTACTGGCCAGAGCGGTAAGGGACTCTTGAGACAGGTACCCAGGTAAATGCCCTGTGTTTTGATCTCAAACTTCCTAATGTACGCAAAAAACATATTCTATTGGTGAGGACAGGGAACAGCTCATGTACTCTGAAGAGATTTTAAGGCTGTGACTGCAANGGTACCCAGTGTCTGCCCTGCCCTGTGTTTTGATCTCAAACTTCCTAATGTACGCAAAAAACATGTTGTATTGGTGAGGACAGGGAACAGTTCATGTACTCTGAAGAGATTTTAAGGCTGTGACTGCAAGCAGCAATGCACTGATTTTTTTTTTTTTTAAGTCCTAGTTTTGGTGGCAGTTTCAGTTTGACACGTTAAATGTTCATAGTTATATTGCATAATCTGATCAGTTATTTCATTTTTCAGAGTATCCTATTACTTCAATATTTAGTGGCTTGCATTGTTTATAGTCAAATGGCCAAGGTATCTGGACTTCATATCAACATTTAATTATAAATCACTACAAAAATGAGTAAGTTGATAAGGAAAGCTTATGAGAAAGATGGTGAGGGGATAGTTTATGACATTTTTTGTGGGCTTGTCCAGACGTTCCTTCTTTTTTGATAAATATAGTTAAGATAATTGGGAAGATTGTAGGTAAGACAGGCTGCTTATGTTGAATATAGGGACAAAGAAGTCTGCCATAAAAAGACACAGTTTTTATTCTACTATTTTCCCTTTACTTGTATGAAAAGTTTTGTACTGCCTGAAAATAAAAACCAAAGAGGCAGAGAGATTTTTACTTGCTATAAAGGGAGAGAATTAGAAAAAGGAAGAATAGTGAAGAAGTATCATGAATAGTGAAGTCATTAGCAGAAAATACTATTTACCATAAAAAAATCAATAATACATGAACCTCTAGTTTTGGAGAGGCGCACATAGTAATTTTATGGGTCTACCATTTAAAATATTTGCATTTGAGTGAGGATGACATCTATATGTACATACAGATATATATATATATACAGATTGTTATGCCTGTTCATATTTTTGACATGAAATATGTGATGCATGATAGCTAAAATTTGGAACTTATACCTCAAACAGAGCAACAGTGATGGCTCTAAGCATCTCACTAATGTTACATACATTCTAGGCCCATTGGATAAAGTAATTTTCCTGGCCATTTTTTGGAAAAAGATATTGAGGACTCTGTTCAAAATCTGATCTTCAGTGCAGCAATAAGACACCAGTTTGTGACTACTGATTTCTCATGCAGTAGAGAAAGTGTGTTTCTCCATGTTTGCCCTTCTGTTGTTTTCTTCCATATTCTCCATGACTTGTTTGGCAGCACATAGAATCAAAGTCTTATTTAGTGGTTCATTTATAAGAACAATGTGCTTCAGTTTGTTCAGAAAATAAGTAACTCAAACTTCCAATTTGGGGATCCTAACCATCCCAACACGAGTCCCCAGTGGTTGGTTCCATTATACACTAATGCCTAGCAGAGAAGAAAATCTCTGCTACAGATAGTTACCAAATCAGAAATAATTCTAACCTGCAAGAAGGAGAAAAATAAAAATAATTGAAGCTTCAGACAAATTGGCAGGCTGGCTTGTGTAAATAAAATGGCCAGCTAATTGTATTCCCTGGTGAATCCAGTCCAAATGGACCAGACGGGTTGAGTGCATAATAGAACACATGCACCACAGTTTGAAAATCTCTGGGAATACTGAGCTGTCTTGTGCCACCCCTGATGGAGCTGAAATTGTAGTGAACAGAATGCTGGAACCATGTTGTATTATCAAAGGACATGGAACCACTTATTTGAACTAAACACTTAGTGCTGTCATGCTGCTGTGACAGAAAATGGCACTAAAGCACAGCTGAGTGGCTATTTTTGTCTGGATAAATACTGCAGTTTGTCAAGCTCTGCCTTCAGATCTGTTAAAGCACACAGGTATAGTTCAAAATTAAATGTTAACAACTTTATGTTAGCTCGGGAAGAAGCATTGCCTCCATTTTTTTTGTTGTGTGCAATTCCAAGTTGTCTAATATATTAAAATAACTCCTGGTGCTTCAGTTATCCAAAGAGTATACTGGGACTATGTTTGGTGTTTGCACTCCATAACAATAATTTTTGTTTAGATTTATGCATTACTTTATTTAGTGTATAAACTTCCAGCATTGCTGTTGATGCTGGTGGTGACCAGTTTAAAAAAGCATTGTGTACATGAACATAATGAAGGAACACATAGGATATATTCTTAATGATATGAAAATGACTATTTACTGATACAGTCCATATTTTGCTGGAGTACTCAGAATATTTGCCTTTGTGTCCCAAAGCTAACTGGATAAGAAAGATGTGAGGTTAAGGATATCAAGGTTGGAGTCTTACTGGCTGAGCGACCAGGCTCAGGACAGAAGTTAAAATTCAAGGTTTCCATTCTTGAACTAAAAGCCAGAACTTATGACTTGTTTGGTAATTCTTTTGCGGGTTTTATCCACATTTGGCAATTGTCTCAGGTGAACCAGGGGAAAATTGACAATTTAGCATTCATGGTTTCTTTAAAGCATTTTCTGGGCCCTGAAACTGAAGAATATTCCCTGACAAGCGATAGAGGGTCAGTGCGGGGCCAGCTGCCTCTTTTTTGGGGACAATCCTCTCTGCTTCTGTCCAACATGGAGTGGAGGGTAGAGGTGCTCCAGGCAAACCTCGGGGGCACAGCTACCAGTGTACGAATCTGAAGGAGCAACCTCAGTGTATGGGCTGTCCGTACAGAAGTACTGTGCTTCCATACAGGACAGCTCCCAGCATTCTGGCAGCTCTGCAAATGAGCATTTTTGCTTTTGGGTCCAATTTTAAACAGAAATTTCATGAAGAAGTTGGAGAATGGCCTAGATAACTTTTCTTTGATTGTTAATGGTGATTAATAATCCTCTCCTTGCTAGAGTTCTAGCCAGAAACACCATGTCCTGTAAACATGAGAAAACAAAGGGAGGATGGGAAAAGATAAGAATAGTGTTTTCCCTCTGTGGTTCCCTAAAAATACATCTCTGGAATTTTCATTGTTCTCTTTTGAGTAAGAAAAGAAGATGATTTGGTCTCTTCGTCTTTGATTTCTTTCTTTCCATTTGAAACCTTTTTTTATCTGAAACTGTTATGTGTACTGTAAATAGTGACAAGATAGCAAGTCAAGACAGCAAAGATGAAAGTTGAATTTTGTGTTTTAAAACAGGGATTTTTCAAAGCCTCTTACCCCACACTTGAAGTTTTAAGAATTTTTGGAACCCATTTTAACCTCTTTAACTCATACTGATTCACAGGTGTTTCTGATTTTTTTAGGTCTGAGCATTTTAAGAGGCAGAATAACTTCTAAAAATTTTGGTTTTGAATGAGGCATGCATTGCACAGGCAGATCACTGCATGAATATCTGTGGGGAAATTCTGACCTCTACTCAGGCTTGGACTTGCTTCTGGGAAATCTCATGCTCTTTTTCTGATAAAGATATTGCCAGTCAGAAGAAAGGGGAAATTAAATGAAATGAAAGCTTGGAATTAATAGATTTAATGTAATAACATATTAATAGAGATACAAGCTGAAGGGATTTCTGTGAGCTCTCTTTCCAAAACTACTTTTAAATGGGTTTAACAGCTAGGGCCAAGATTGCCAAATATCGAAGTGAACTCTACAGTTTAGCATATGTTTAAATCCTATGCACCTAATTTATGAATTTTAAAATTTATTAGTTTAATACCCACTACAATTCTTGAATATAACTATATAACTTCAGTGTAGCACTGTTGACCAGCCTGATATCTGGATAATGTACATAGGCCAAGAAATACTGAGTTACTGTAGGAGTGGAATCATTTTTATTCATGGCATTGCTTGTGCCATTGCTGTAAAAGATACAGGAAGCCAAGTCAAAAATAGATGGGAAGAAAATAGGAAGAATGATGGGGAATCAGAATATTCTGTATCTATCTTGCTTGTCAGTTTTTTTGTTTTGTTTTTTGTTTTGTTTTTACTGTTAATATCCAATTTAAAATCATAAGCATAGTTGAAGTTAATGAAGCCTGGTTTATAAAAACAGTTATAAATACCTTTTCTAGCTAGCTTATCAGAAGACTAAGAGGTAGGTTGGTCCTTGCCAAAATGCAGTCCAAAATGGGAGAAAATAAATAATGCTTCATTTACCCATTAAAGAAATTCTGTATAAGATTCAGATGTTAGAAACTGAAGTAAGACAGATGAAAATGGGCAGCATAGTCATAAATTCACTATTAATCACTCTTCCAAAGTAAACTGGTTATCTTCATGCAACATATCATCTAGCTCAAATAGAAATGATCACCTTTGTTGTTCAGGAAGTCAGGCACAGCAGCCAGAATGATTCTTTCAAATCTGTATAAATCCTTGAAAATAATACATGATGTGCAATGTCTATAATAGGTTCTTTACCCATCCTTGTGAAGAGGCCATGACAATGCTGAAGGATGTAACAGTGGATCTGCAAGAATGCCTAACTCTTGTGAATAACTAATTACAGTTCCATCTAAAGCATGTAACTTTGCACTATTCCACACTGTATTTTGGAACAATATTCTTTCTGTAGTCTTTAACATTGTTTTATAGATTAATACAAATATTATTTATATTACAGTCTTAGCAGGAAACTTGAAAAATTGTAATTGCATTGTGCTGCACATGCTGTTCTTGTCCCAGTGTCAATATGCCCACAGCTAGGATAGCTTGACATGCCTTTAGCTTGTGCGTTTGAGATAGAGAAGGCGTTCAGTTCAAAACTCTGCCTAAGAGTCTGCTAAGAGTCTCCTTTGAGCCTTACTTTTGAAGAAAAAGCAAAACAAAAATCTGTTTTCTGGAGAAAGACTGAGGGAAAATATGTTGTTTTCACTGTATGTGTTTCTTTTCTTAACTGCTGTTTTATTGAGAAATCACAGTGCTTCAGTGCTTTAGAACATTATTTCAATATTTTCAAATATTTTATTCTGTGAAAATCTGTTCAAATTCAGCAGCATTTTGCTTGGTACATGTGTATAAGGAATGTGTATTTTAAACAAATGTGTTTTACTATTTTGCCTTCTTTGCTGCATGTTCCATTCCCAAGAAGCAAGGGTGTACTGAAATAGCCTGCAATCTTCCTGTCTGTGGGATCCATTCACCTATGGTCGTGCTCACAGCAATATTCAGTGCACTGCAGAAGGCATAATTCAGTTCTTGGAAGAAATCAGAATGAGAGATCCTGATCTGATTAGATCTCTTTGATTCCTACTATCAGATCAAATTGTAGTGGTCTGAAAATATCATATATTCATATATTCAAATGTGCAACACAGATTTAAAAACACTGACTTTGTTACTGACCTATAATTTGAATATCAGCTTAGTAGCTATTTGCTTTTCCTTTATTCCTGTAATGTGTTTACTTATTTATTTTTAAGAACCAAATGCTAATATTTTGAGACAACTGGCTTGTAAATATTTATTTAAGTTTTTGTTTTCACCTTTGATCAAGAGATAGACTTCTAGGCTCCTTCGCTGCATCTTGTTACTAGTGACACCAACAGATACCATTTCAGAATTACTGTATGTACCTCAGGATAAACCCAAAGCAAGTGTAATCTTCATTATATATTGTGCTTTGTACACAGTTTTACAAAGCTTTTCCACGGGCTACACAGACATTTCCAAATGCTGTGATGGTTCACTCTGGAATTACATGATGCCAACCTAGAAAATTGACAGGAAGCAATTACTCAGATTCTTCTAAATTTTTAATTTTTAAAGCACATTGTTATGTATTTCTGTATTAGGTAGAGGAAAGCATCTTCCTGGCAACACTGGAATGCCCTGAGGATTCCCAAAAGCCTTTTAAAGAATATTTTATTTACTGTGAGGAAGACTTGAGATAACCCTTCTCGGTGCCCCTGCAAGTTTTGTAAAGTGTGGTGAGAACAGACTCATAGCAGATTCCTTCATCTCAGACTTGACTGTATAAGGTTTATTTTGAGGTCCATATGAGTATTAACGGTGTTTTATGACTGTTTTTGATGACCTGAAAACTAGTATGCAGTGCTAAACCTGGTCCACCCAAAAGAAGTACTTCTGAACTCAGAACTTTCTTTCTGCTTTGTGGTTTCTAACAATGTTGTCACATTTGTTAAATACGGAGAAAGAGATTCTGGGCAAAGGCTTCGTCTTGTGGAGCTACTGCTTTGAAGAGGTGCCATGAATATGAAATTTGTCAGGGCAGGCAGAACATGTGGCAGGGCACTTTTTGCTCATTGCCAGTTTGAAAATAAAAGAAACTGTGATCTCCTTTTCTACTGTGAAGCAAATTTTCTAAGCAGTGTATAGCCCTTGATGGCAGGTAGGAGATGTCTGTGAGGAAGAATAAGGAAAAAGAGCTATCTGAGTTTGCAAAAGAAGAAATGGCATGTAGAGTGCTGGAAATTAAAAGTCTTTTAACTTTAAGAGGATTGAGCTCTAGAGCAACATCTTTAGAATACTAGTAGAGAGAAGAAACTGGCTTACTATTAAGATAGCATTTCATCAGTTTATGAACTTAAAGGGCCCAGGTGTCTTCAACAACAGGAGTCCAATGTGAACCTCTCCCTCCTCATTTTTTTTGGTCTGAATCTTAGGCTGCAGAGGAAGGACTAGACATGATGTTACATGAAGTCTTCTCCAAGTCTTCTCCTCTCTAAACCTTATTTGATAAGTTTTCATAGCTGGATACCTCTGTATGCAGTCAGACAAGATTGGGAAAAAGTCGGGAGATGTGTGTGTTGTCAGATGTCATAGTTCTGACTCTGTCCCATCTGTCTCCTTCCAGATCTGTCTCGGGGACCTTGGTTTAACTGAACCAGCAAAAAGACAGACCCATAACATTGTAATCCATATACAGAAATACATTTTCACAAATAAACAAATTCTGTGGCATTTGAATAATTCTGCTGTCCTCAGGTCTGGAACCTCAAAGCAAGGTTTTTTCTCCAGTTCATGCGAAAACCCACAATCAAGGGGTGGGTTGCTGAGGCATGTCAAACACAGCTGGTCAGCCAGCATAAGTAGAGTCATTATGTTTAAATGACATTCATAACCACAGAAATGCTTTTGCTTCAAGTAGTTGAAGTGTCTTTTCTGAAAAATATAGTTATTAAATATTATCTTCCTTTGTCAATGAGTGATGAATTTATAAGTTGACTCTCTACTATTAAAATTGTAGAATAATTCAGTTTGATCACAGATTGATAGAAGTGTCGGTCAGAAGGGACCTCTGAAGATCCTTTAATCCATCCTCCCAATCAAAGCAGAACTATTGCCAATGTTAGAGCAATTTGGATATGCTAAACTGAGTTTTGAAAATATCCAAAATTAGAGATTCCATAGTTGCTTTGACTAGCCTAATCCAGAGCACCTAGTAGTAAAGTGTACTACTACACTAGTATAGAAGATGCAAGTGAAGACTGAACTCAAATCTCTCTTGAGATCTTTCTGCGCCAAGACTTCAAAAAGTAGAAAGGAAACATTTCCTTTGTGGAAATAGTTACTTTCGCTTGAAATATCTCCTACCAGGAGAAGCAAGTTATCAGACAATGAGTGGTAAAAGAGGAATAAGAATAAGTGCACATAGAATTAAGATTGTGCTTTGTTTTTGAATTTGACAATTCAGTATTTTCCTAATGATGAAATGTTGCATTTCTCACATTTAATGTTGCATTGACATTACTTTTTGATATAAAACTACTATAAAACCTCCTTCTAGTAAGTTTACTGAACTAGTATCTGTAAAGCAATTTCCATAGTTGCATGATTTCTTAATATAAACCACTTTATTCTGCTTTGCTCCAAGGAATATATGCTAGTGTGTACTGATTCATTCCACATCAAAGGCAATTTAAGTTATTTATGGAATCTGTTCTGGTTTTCTTAACCGGCATTTAATAAAACATTGTAATGCTTTTCTATGGCATAGGACTGTGATGTGCACACATTGAAGTTAAGTTAGTGGGGAAGTTCCTCCAAAAGATTGCATCCTGAAGCAGATATAGGCCCTTGCTATAGTTCTCTTCATTTGTCCTTATCCTGAACAAGATTTTTTTTTTTATTTTTCCCATAGAAGGTTTCTGTATCAGACCTCATGCAGGTGAAGTTTCAGCTATTTGCACATCTATTAATTCTGAAAACCTGTGATCATTGTTTGCATTTCCTGCACCGACAATGACTATAGTTCAACTAAATGCACAGAGAATTAATTGAAATTTTCAATTTATATAAATATAAATGGAAACATGCAAAATATGAAATAAAAAGTAGAAATATATTCTCCTTTTCAAATAAATACAAATGAATTGCTAGATATCTCAAGCATGAAGGGTGTTAAGTTTCTTACAGATAGAAACAGCCCTCATTCTTTAAACAATGCTAGCCACAAACTCTTCTAAATCTGATAGTTGTGCTATGAGTATGGATTACATAATATATTTTTATTAGCTGCGACAATTTTACAAATGAGCAGAGACCACAGAAAGATATCTGACTAGGTACAGGGATAAAACTCTGTGAGATTTAACTGCTTTACACTTGCGTTATCCAGGAGCTTGCAAACTGATAAACCAGCTTTTTTTTTTTCTCTTTTTTTCTGTAAGCATGAAACTACACGTGTCGATGTATATAATGTAGACCAGAGTCATGATATACAAAATGAGAAGTATGATTTAGATAACGTAGCAAATGCCTGGAGTTGTATGAGGTAAAAGAGTTTTTACCTTCAAGGTAAAAAGAGTTTTTTTTTTTTTTAAGAGTTTGAAAAAGGTTAAAATACAAGTCCATTCACTATCTTTATAAATAGAGATGGACACCCAACCTTGTAGTGCTAGCTGAACCATTCACAAGTGAGTTTCTGAACCAATTCAAATTCAGGTTTATGTATTTTCCCTGAGATGTTGTGTATGCTGTAATACCTTCTGCTTCATTAGGAGAAATCTTTCTCCCTAATGTTTTCAATAAAGACTAACACTAGAGCCAGCTACGGTGTAAGTAGGTCTACAGTAGATTCATCTTAGTTCAGATATTTTATTGCTTATTTTTCAAATAAATATATTCACGCACTTGTCAATTAACATGGTAAATGTATTCTTCTGTCTTCACACACTTGTCCATTAATATCAATATATTCCTTCCTAGCAGATGCTGGTAAACTTATCTTTCCCTTACAAATTACTGTATCAAAAACATTATCCAAGGGAATTCTTTAACTGTAATTTTTAAATAATCCCATGATAATAATGATAACTAGCTGAACAAAACCTTCCTCCTCTTCAGCTCTGCAATTTTCTCTTGCCAGCTTACATGTACCATATGAGTCAGATTCAGAAAAAAAAAAGAAAAGATGTGCAAGTTCTCTGACTCAGGCTATACAGCATATGATTGAAGTAAAGAACATCATCTCCTTTGTTCACCAGGGTTTTTTGTTATTATTATTTATCTCTGGTCTTCTGCTTTTCTGCTCCTCAAATAAGGCTAATTACAAAGGAAAAAAGTTGAAACTGGTGGAGAGAGATCCTTTAAAGCCATTCCTTTTGCAGCATGGAACAAAAGAAAGTACCAAGGGCATGGATAGGCCTTGAAAAAAAGAAAAGAGAAAAACCACCTAATGAGGATGTTGAGATAAGTGCTTGTGAAGAAAACTGGCAAAAAAGGGCTTTTAGTCTAAAATCCATAAATAAGTGGGCATTAGATGGGTACTAGAACATTTTTAACAAGAAAGGCCACCAAACTATCATCCTATGCAAGAGCTACAACCCTAAAAACTCTTCTTCTTAACAAGATAAGGGTTTTTCTCTTTGAAATATTAATTTGAAAAAAAAAATACTTGAAAATTAAAGAGTATTATTCATGTCTCTGAATCCATTATAGAGGAAGACACCACCAGAGCGCTTTAGATGTAATTATGAATGCTGTAGACTTACTGAAGGTCAAAGATCCTAAACAGTAGGAAGAAATTGTTCGCAGTGTATGAGGGTTCAGACCGGGTTTGACCTCCAATCTCTCTTTGGGTCTTCTGGGCCAGGCTAAAGAAGAAGCATGTACAGCATCAACCGGAGAAGAGTTTAAGAATCAAGTCATTTGCCCATCCTCCAGTCCTGTTTCCTAATACTCCCGGATAATTGGGCACTCAGACATGCTTGATATCCATAGATGTGCAGGTCAGGTGTTTGAGACTCCATCTAATTACCAGGGAATGGCTGCCAGCTGAGCATTGTCCATCGCAGCTTTCAGGACTGCTCTTGTAACACATAAAGGAGAAAAACAAATCTGAAAGGGAGGGAAGATAAAAGGATGGAGAAAAATAAACTACAGGACCTGATCCAAAGACTGTAGAAGTTAATAGAAAGTCCCATTAGCTTCGGGGAGGTTTAGATTAGCTCCCCTGTTTCTAACAATACTGACAGTTCTTTATCCCATCATGTATTAGGTTTCCTTTCATCCATGTGTACCAAGACGTTTGCATTTAGTACCAGTGGTAAGACTTTTGCACGTATATTCTGGCAGATCTGATACTTCTGAATCAGCCAGGGAATATTTTCTTTAAACTTTGTTTCTTAGAAGCCCCTCACAACGTGGAATTTTAAGGGCTTTCCGAAAAGTCCAATGCAACAACTGTGTTCTCCAAAGTACAATAATAATAGTTCTTTAACTTTAAAATCCCTCTGGACATAGCTGGAAATCCAATCATTTTGCTAAGCCTGATGCATTTTGATCATGAATATGTAAAACACTGTAATACTTAGTGCTGAGTTATGAATACAGTGTTTGCTAAACGTACAGTACACTTCACACCGCTCCTTTCCTGTTCACCTTTACTGAAACTTTTGGCACATGTTCTGTGCCACAGATGGATCAACAAAATACACATGTGTCTAGTGATCAGGTGCTTCAACTTGATTGCCAGCGAGCAGCTTTTGCTGTGACACAGAACTCACCCACAGGTGTCCCGCACACAGGACAGTAATCTTTTGGCACTAACTTTTCACAACAGGCTACCTGCATGGCAGGCAGACGGTGGCCCTTTCATCTGACTTGCCACAGCATTTCCCAAATTCTGGATCAATGATGAATAAAAGCAGGAGCATAATTCCAACTGGTTTGGTATATCTCCTGCAAGTAATTTTGGTTCTATTATTAGTTAAAACTTGTTTTAATAAACAGAAAAGATGAATCATTGTGAATCTTCAGTGTTTTTCTTTATAGCTGTGGTTTTGTTTTTGTTTTTGTTTTCTTGATACGGCACGTTCAGTATCAGTGAAGCATCAGAAGTTTATTCCATAATTAAATTCTCTTGGTACTTGCTCTTAAAGCAGAATTATAATCCTTCTGTTTCACACATTGAAGATTGAATTCAGTCTACGAACAACACAGAAACTCTTCAGAGGACAGTGAAATTTTCTTTATCACATTTTAAGTACAATATTTACCTACCATAGCAGAGGAAATATGCTTAACTGCTCTCTTATTGGCACTTTGCACATTTTTCTCACATATCTTCAAGTTCAGCTAGCTAAACAACCACAATTCCCACTAACTGCAGACTGTGTAAACTCGAATAGCACCCTGAGCATAAGATGCTTTTGAACTTTGAAAGCTATATATGGAGAGCTAGCTCTCTTATTCATTGTAACCTCTATGAGTTTCACCAAAGATGATCAATGAAGCTGTTCGGAATCAAGAGTTATTTCTGTTTTCCATAGGGAAAAAAAATATAACTTTTAAAAAAGTTTACTTTAAAAATGTGTTAAATTGCTGTTTGTTCAAAATAGCGTGTTTCTGATCCTTGTGAGTTTTTTGGCCCAAGGAATTTTTAGAAAGTTGGGCTAAGATCCTTTATTATTTTGCACCTTTTCTTTCTAGGGTGATGGAATGGCCATTAATTTCAGGTGAATCTATTTGTCCTTCTGCCAGTGCATATTGTTTTCCTTCAGTAAGAAGTAATGCAACTTTTCTGTTGGATGCAGTGACGTGAGTTTTGCAATAAAGACATTCGAAGGTGTGCATACAATCAGTTACCTGTACATTACAGAGTTAATTTGAAATGTGCTTTTTCAGAAGTATTTGTGATCTGTCCCACTGTGATGTATGTTGTTTCCCATATTTGCGTGTTTTGTGTCACATCACATTTCCTTCACTTCCTTCGTTGCTACGAACAAGTTATTATTACCTGTCATAAAGCACATCACATTAATAAAATTTCACCCAAAAAAGGAAAAAATAAAGTTCATTTTGAATTATGGTTTCTATTTTTTCATACAGAAAGTAGGAGTAGATGGGACCAAGTTCCATATACTTTGTTGATTGATTTTGGCGAGTTTGATACTTCTTCCTCATTTTGGCTTGTTGAAATGATTCTGTTTGTTTGTTGTGTTCTGTTGTGGTGTATTTTCCTGTTTCAGCTGTGTTGCTTTCTTTGTGTTTCAAATCCTTAATTCTCTGAGCAGTTTTCCTCACCATATGGAATTTTCCTCACCTGTATATAATTTTTTTACACTCTGGTACAAGAGTTTTTCAGTCTCTATTTGAGGTAAAATAGTACAAAATTACCTGAAATTTTCGGACTCTGAGATTAAGGAGAAGTGATTTCAGCAGAAATACTGAGAAGCGGATGCAGTTTGACTATTTTTTTGCTAAGGAAAAGGCCCAGCTAGTAAAATATATCACTTAATTGGGAGTTATATATGTCAGATAAATACACAATGCACTACTTGCTATAACAGCAAACTGAAGGGAGCAATGGGAATAGCTGAGAAGGGGAAACACTTTGACATATTCCATTTAATAAATATGGGCACACAAATATTAAGCAAATTATTCTCAGCTCTGAAATTTTCATGAAGTACTTTTGTAAACGAAAAGATCTGCTTGTGTTTACAGTGGAATTATGAAAATTTCCTAATGATAATGTGACATAATTCACTGCATGTGACTTTTACAAAACAAACTTACGCTTCTTAGTGCGCCTGTGCTGCTTTATTTTGCAACAATATGCACTTTGTCTCATCTCACTGCTTAATAAGTTAAGCACTGCCTGTGGTGGTTGGAAAGCTTGGTGTGGACTGGAATACGGTGGTATTGCAGTTGCTATTACACCATTTAATAGTGAAGAGATGGAGATTATGAAAACTGCTAAAAAAAGTGTGTTGAATTGAGATTTAAAGAAATATTCAGTCTTTAAAGATATATTTTGTTAGATCCAATAACAAATATACACGGTTAGACAGATGATGGTACCAGTCAGAGTATTTACAGCTTGTCACACAGAGATATTTCAAACTCCTATTTAAAGTAAACTTTGATTTTCTGCTATATCTAAATGGCATTTTGAGTTAGTGTAGGATGGTAGGAACTAGCATGAATTCTAATTTCAACTAGTAGGAAAAGCACGGTCTGTAAAAGCCCCTGCTCTCTAGCAGAGCCAGGTTACTGTGCTCCTTGTTGCCAACGTGTCTGCATCACGACCACTAGGTCCTCCCTGAAATCTTTCTCTCTGCAGAATAAACATGGGCAGCTGGTTCAGAAGGCACCAGGGAACATTCCCTACAGCAAAGGGATTTTTCTGCTATCTACTGCTTATGTGGCATGAAGTAGTCTGCATAGCCATTAGCCAATGCAGATGGAAGAGCGTTAACATGATATTAAAATTATCTCTTGAAGCCTGATTTTCTCTTGATTCCTGGCCTGTACTTTTCAGGATGTGAGTGAAACCTTCTCTCAGCCAACCTCGGATGTAGTAGGATGAAAGGGACCAGCAGGCCAGGCCGTTCCAGACACCACAAAGGCAAAAGCAGACTCCAACATGAGGGTACACCTTTCCCAGACTCTCCTGGATTTTTCTAACTTCTATTAGAATAGGATATTTTTCTTCTGCCAGAGGTGAAGCTTTTGCAAGTCTCTCGTGCACTCAGAAGTACAAGTGGTCCTAAACTTTTTCATGGGTGACTAGTAACTAGGCCACGGGACTTGGTGTGGTGTAAACACTGCACAAATGTCATCTGACTACTTGTCAGGTAGCTCAGCTTGAAGTGGACAGTGGGGGATATTAATTCGCCTTTCCCCCTGCTCAGCAGATCTGCATTGCTCCTCGCCTTTCTCTTATCATTAGCCAATACTTGTTTTAACCATCCAGGTTACTACTAAAAGAAGCAGAGGAGCAGGCAGGACATTAGGCTCCCATCAAGGCTATTCTAACATAACACTAGAGACCTGCCTTTTAGATCTGAGATTGCTCTGCTGCATTTGAGCAGCTATGCTGCTAACTTTACAAATAATTATGAATGAGCATTGCTTGTGAAAGCAAATTGTATTCAAATATGCTGTGCTGTTGGACTGAAAGTATAATATGGATATCTACATATCTTTTGTAGTAAGTGAAGCAGAAACAAGCAGAATAGAAGTGGTTTTCTGAATGACATTTGATTGAGGACTCCAGAAGATAGAGATTCTAGGTGTGCACCCTAAATAATGTATCTTCCCAGTGTATTTTTGCTCTACCAATACTGCAAAGACTTTAAAAAATAGGGTAGATACTTTTCATTTGTTGAATGCATAGGTTTGCAAGCGTATACCCATTACAGGACCAAAGGTGTGATGCATGTTTTCATACTATGCAGGTTGCACTAATAATCGATGATTCACCCTATAAATTAAACCAGTATATTTATCTGATTTTTTGCATGTATGTGTACACAACCAAAGGTTTAAAAATACTACCAGCTTACTTGGAGAGAATTTTCACTGACCATCCAAATACAGCTACTTTGAAAATAGAATGATGGGCATTAATGTCACAAAACAATGTAGGACAGAAAGTGAAAGAAATGCCTGGTCCAATGGGTCTGCAGAAGTTTCTCTTTTAAGATTCCTATATATTAATTATGTATGACATTTCAGGGAGTGAGAGCTGTTTGTAGCCTATGGCAATGAGTTAGTGAAATGAGACATCTCTGAGATAGAAAACAAAAATGTGTCAGCATATCAAATTACACAGATATTGGTAGCCTAGATGTATTTACTAGCTTACAAAGCTATGTTTGATATGGTGATATTAAATCTCTGCATGCTGGTTTTAGATAGCAGTACCACATATATTTAAAAATAACATTGAAATAGTTGGGTGAAAAGAAATGGAATGCTCATTTTGCAGAACCGTTGCAGAGAAAAACAATACAAATATTTTTCTTGACCTATTCTGATAAAAAAAAGGAGCACTACTGTAATGAATTAAAAAAATAGTAACCTTCTCATTCAACAAATTAAGGAATAAATTTACTAGGGATATGTGCTGCCTATTAATATTTTCCCCCTTCTTTTGAAGAACATCTTTCTCTAGGAGTGCACTTAGCTACAAATTTCTGAAGGAAATCATTTCTTCATAGATCCCCCAACTTCCTGAGGAGCACTCATTGTTTTAATTTAAAAATGTGTTCTTTTAGTGTTATTTTTACTGCCTATTCGTTGTTCTCTTTATATCTTTTGATTCCCTGAAAAGAGGGGCTGTTTTTCTCAGAGCCAAAGACAAGCTGCTGAAATGGCTGCCAGCAAAACTGTGGTGTTAAAAAAAAATTCTTGCAAACTGGAAATGGTTGAGCCAGTGGGAGGTCTTTAACATTCCTCCTACCCTATCCACTTGGGCGCGAGTCTCCCTCCTCCTGATGTGTGAGCCTTGTGAGTATTAAAATAGCCACCTTACCAATAATGTCTGATGAAGAGTTCCTTCTAGTACCTGTGATATTTTAAGGACTTAATATTGTCTCCATATTGTCTCTTGCATGACTTGGATGGGAAATTTTCAGTCTCAGCAATCAGTGCTGCGCAGTGCAAGATGATCCACCGTAAACCTGTGCAAGTTCCTCTGAAGAGCTTAAAGCCTCTTCCTTATCTGCACTGGTCTCATGCAGCCCTACAGCCCATCTCAGAGTTAAATCAGCTGCAGATATATGAGGCTGCATAAACTAAACATCCCGATTTATCAAAATGTACAAGAAACAGTCCTTATCGTAGTGAGCAAAAATTTAAGGTAGGAATCACTGTTCCAGTAAAACACAAAAAGTGTTGTTATCAGCTTAAACATCAATGTCTGTCTGGATGGGTTGCAGCAATTTGTTTTCCCTGCTGCTGTGCTTGGAGTGCCCTCGTCTGTGCTGTTTCTACTCAGTACTGCCAGAGCCTCCAGAGTCTTTATCCTCACAAGAGGCTTCGAATCTGTAGGCAAACATTAATAGCTTCATCCGTACTAACTTAATTTTGAGCTTTTGTTCTTTTCTTTATAGCTTTTACCTTTATATCCATTAGCTTTCCAACAGTGTTTTTAAGCAGTGTGGAGGTAGCTAATGTGTTCATTCTCACATTCAATCAGAGAGGCAGCAGCATGTTCAAAAAAGTATTTTTGTTCTGTAAAGCTTATGTCAGAGAAGGAAGCTCAGAAATACATACTCTAACTTGAATTGGCAAAAGTGAGGTTTGGGATGGTCTTTAGTCGCTTGAACTCATGAAATAAACAAATACTACCAAATCTGTGTCTTCCTTGCAGAAGAGATTTGACTAATTTTCAAAAGTTCCTTGGAGCCAGGCAGAAAAATGTTCTCTAACATGATCTTCATCAATCTTTTTTAGGCTGTCTTTCCGATTGATATCCTTTGTGTAAGGAGCTGAATGTCCTAACTTCACACATGCAAGGGGAAATGAGTACAAGGGCTAGAGGATGGGTGTGAGGCATCTGGTACCCAGTTGCCAGAAGGACTTTTGGCTGTGCTTTGTGTTGGCTTGTGTTGTGCCGTGCTTTGTAATATTGCTACTGCAGTCCAACAGCTGTATGACCAAGGTGCAGCTTTGGAGAATAGATCGTGGTTTAGCAGGATGGAGAAGTCACCTGGGCAGTTTAAGACATTGCTCAAAAAGCTGCAATGTAAGAAGTTAGGGTCAGCATCCTAAGCTATATTCTAAGCTCATTGACTGTGGAATGAGAGTCCTGAATTGTTTAATTGTATAGAGAGTGGATTCTTTTATGTTAGAAATGTTTGTAAAATATTTCCCTAGAAAAAAAGAAAAAGCATTAACTACTAAGGAGAATTCCACCTCATTATTATCGGAGTGCCCCAGTTTAACAAGAGGAATGGTAGAAATGGAGGAAGTAATAGTAAAGAGGAGTAGACTAAGCAATATCTATAATATCTTACTAGTTTTTTGAGATAATTTGCACACATGTTGAAATTAGCTGACAAAATATTGTAAGGCTATGACAATAAGAGAATATTGTAAAAGTATGGCTATTAAAAAGTAAAATAATGGTGAAATGTATTGTTGATTCTTTAAAACAACAGTAGCAATTTTTCATTCACTTTTAGTCAGCATAAACAAAAGAAAATTTGAATAAAATATGGAAGGAAAATTGACTTCACTTTAGGCATTTATGTTGTACTTATCTCTCATTTGCAATTGTGCTCTCTATTCTATGCAATAAATTTTAAAAATGGAACCTTGTTTTGATACAAGGCAGGGAAATATCTGTGAAAATTGTTTCTTGACAGTGAAAGAGGAAAAGTGCCTCTTGCTTACTAAATCTTCCCATTTTTTTATGTCCACAAGGACATAGATTACTTCACTCTTGTTTCCATGTCATCCTCCTCCTCAGTCCCTGCTAATGTCTTCTGCTGGCCTTATCCTGCTGTGACTGAGCATTACAAAGTTTTTCACGCCTCCATGCGCAAGTCCATCAACCAATTAGTTTTCAGAGCATATGATACATATAGATGGCATGGCGGTGGGTTCAGACCTAGGTCAGCTTACTCCAGGCTTTCAGTCAATATGAAAAAAGTATAGGCCTGCATTATCAGCTATATCGATTTAGAGAGTGGGTTTTTCATTGCTGTTTCTTTTTCAAATTTACTTCCAGCTGTGACCACCCTAGTTATTCTGATTTGGTCTTGGCATTCACCGCAGAATTTCTCACCATGACAAACACTGATTTTGAGTAAGCACCTGAAAAGTATCAAAGTATGGATTTCTTATTGACTTTTTATAGATTTTTGTTGCATATTTTGCATACCCAATTTTAAGCACTCTGGTAGGATATCCAATTTTTGCATCTAACCACTTTCTGTTTTCTTCTGACAAAGTCTGGAGGAGTTGTTTGGAGTTCTTGTGCTGGCCAGTGCCTTCTTAGGCATAGTCTGCCTCAAAAATCTGTTTTATATATTAATGTAAAACACAATGGCTATTGTATTTTAATTGATCTAAAGTGTCAGATATTCGAAGTCCAAATGAAAATAACCAGGAAAATGATTCATCAATTATGATGGATTTTATTTAGTGTAAATGAAACAAATATGTATAAAATAGTGAGACATTATGTATTGAAATGAGCCCATCTTGGTATTTCAGTTGAAGCAAAGAATCGTTGTACAAATATAATGAGGATTAAATTTGGAATCAAGTGCATCTCTTTCAGTGGAAGAAAAGGAAGACGCTTTTCTGAAAAATATGATGTCTGTTTTTTTCCACATTTGCTGTCCTCAACTTTCTGTTAGGAAAAACTTTTCTTCTGGGTCCATTTTACCTCTCATTTTATAGGAAGGAGTCATCATATCTTTGATCTGTTATAAAATTTTGTGATTAAAAAAACTATATCTAGTCTGTCTGAACGGTTGATCTAAGAGTGAATAATGTTATGACCACACTGAAACAGCATAAATAATATTAAAGTTAGGAATATTCTGATCTATCCCAAATCCAGATGAAGAAGCTGTTATACCTTATGAGAGTCTCTTGATAAACCAGAAGGTTGAACATTTTTTTTTCTGGGGTAATGGTGATTATAAGTGACTGTGATAAAATGGAGGTCAATTAAATGTATTTTTTATACAAGTTAAAAAAAACTATCCAAAATCAATTAAATATAAAATACAGATATTTAAATTTACCCATCAATCAACACTAAAACAAACAAACAAATTCAAGTTTCCTTCTTTATGATCCACTATGTTCTGCTTTGCCTTAATTCCCAAATGCAAAGAAGTAGATTGTTGCGACTAGTCACTTCGGTTCTATAGGAACAAATGTTTCTTTTTTGACAAAAAAAAGGTGACTTTTGCCAAAATCTCTATTAAAAAAAAGTATAAAATTGGAGCTAGATGAGGTATCTTTATGAGGAAGATAGTCATGGAAACACGGGAAAGATGGTCTTGAGACAACATCCCAAAATCCTCTTTCCTTTTCTGTTTGTTTTAATTGAACTATTGACCTTGCAAAAATATTTTTTTTTTCCTTTTTTTTTTTTTTTTGAGTGGCTTTTGGTGCCTGAGCTTTGAAACATGTATGATCAGACTCAGCTTCTCTCTCAGGCTGTTGGGTTTTCTAACTCACCGTGCTGGAAAACACACCAATCTTGGGAAATCAAGCTAATGTCTCTCAGCTGTGCAGAGAAAGTGTGAACAGCTCTGTCAAATGAGCTACCCCCATTTCCTCCTTTCCAGGCAGCATCTTATACGCGAGCAGTCACTTCACATTTGCCATTTGAGCAGTTGTGATATAACTGCTGTTTTATTGCCTATAGGAGAGTTTCTGTGAGGAATCAGGAGCTGGTCGTTCAGCTACCCTGGCCAAAAAGGGTTTTAGTCACAGGACTCTATTACTGGTGAATGAGTAAAGAATCCTGACAGGATAACAAGAGAATATGAACACACGGCTCTGGCCTAGAGGTTGCTAATTGACCAAGTGGTAATACGAGGGGAAGTATTTTCCAGCCTCGGAACTCTTTACCCGCAGATAAGTATATTAAATGCCATCAGTTAACCCTTTGAGTGCGATGACCCAGTGCTGCCAGGGACGTGTCTGGTGACATAGAGCCTCTCGCTCGCTAATCAGCGATGATGTGCGGAGCCGAGTTGCAGGTCCCAAGGAAGGCTCCTTTGTTGCATGCGAGGATGTCTCCGGGCATTTAAAAGGTTAAACGCAAATTTCTCAGTGTGCGGCTACAGTAGTTTGAAACACATGAAATATGTGATAAAGCAAAAGAGCAGCCAGAAATGAAATTACAACAATTTAGGATGAAGAAGTCAAACAAAATCACAGGAATTTTATTTTGGAATTCCCTTAATACTCTTTTTCATTTGATTTATCAGTTCTTTTTACTATTTTTTTATTATTCTCATTTTTATTTCCGATTGTCTCCAAAGTGTGCTTTCAGAGATATCTCCAACTTAGTTTTTTCCCATTCTTAGCCTCACATCATGGACATTAGTCAACTGAAAAAACATCAGAACTATTATGTCAAATGGGTATAAGTTTATGAATAATGAACTAAACTTACTAAATGTTGCCAGTTCTATAACGTACATTTTCTGTACTATGGCATCTTTCATTTGATCAACAGACTGAATATTTATGTTCTCTTTTAAAACAGTGATTTTCTTTTGGTAAAAAAGATGTAAGGATCTGCATCAGTCTACGTGTGCAGATGACATTGGCAACTTCTCTCTCACTGGCTTAAGAGAGATGCACAAAGTTAGAACTGCCCCTTTTGGGAGGTAAGGGCTGCCATCCTGTTTATCAGAAATGAGATTCTGCACTGTACCTACATTATGCAGCATTTTACTTCTTGTCTTATATCACTGAAATTACTGGGGTTGCTGATCTAATATGGTATCGGTCACAAGAAATAGGGTTGGCAGACTCAGCCATGTGGAAGCTGTAGTCATTTAACAACAGTTTTGTATTCACTGACATGGAGGTATTTCTTTATATTTTGCATATCATGTTGTTCATGATGGATGTCTTGCAAAAAAAATGTCTGTTAGGTCCCCAGAAACCACTTCAGTTGCCTTAAGTCACCTGACATGATTGGTTAATGGATGAAACTTCACAAAGTGGTTATTGTTTATTCTTCTCAAATAAACTATCAAAAAATAACCTTTAATATTATAATATAGGCTCACAGAGTTATAAAATAACTGGTAAAGGTGACTTTGCCACTTTCAAAATTATCTCGTTTGAAATAGGTGAAAATTTGTAGAGGCAAGGTGGTATTCAAGGCAGTATGAATCTGAAGTTTTTTCCTATGTGGGCAGTTGATCTGTTTCAACCTGGGTGCTTGCCCAAACCCCAGAGGGTCTATCCTGCCCAGTTTCCTGTGTGTGCTCATTCTGNCGTGTGATAAGATATCATGTTGTTCATGATGGATGTCTTGCAAAAAAAATGTCTGTTAGGTCCCCAGAAACCACTTCAGTTGCCTTAAGTCACCTAGCATGATTGGTTAACGGATGAAACTTCACAAAGTGGTTATTGCTTATTCTTCTCAAATAAACTATCCAGAAATAACCTTTAATATCATAATATAGGCTCACAGAGTTATAAAATAACTGATAAAGGTGACTTTGCCACTTTCAAAATTATCTCGTTTGAAATAGGTGAAAATTTGTAGAGGCAAGGTGGTATTCAAGGCAGTATGAATCTGAAGTTTTTTCCTATGTGGGCAGTTGATCTGTTTCAACCTGGGTGCTTGCCCAAACCCCAGAGGGTCTATCCTGCCCAGTTTCCTGTGTGTGCTCATTCTGGTGCCCTGTAGCTCTGTATCCATCCTTGTCAGAAGTTTCAGTCTGCCTGGAACCATCTGAGGAGCATGGCAGCAAGGCATCCCCAGCTGCAATGCAGTTGCCCCCTACTACTCACATGTAGATACCACACAACCCTTAGAAAATGGAGCTTAGGTAACAAATAAAATCTGTGTCACACATTCCTTTGTAAGAATAGTTGGGCTTGTGTTTGCTTTGCTTACAAAGTCCCACTGTAGGTCAATGAGATGTATATTTTCCTGCTATGTTGCAGCTTGCTGTTTTTGGCTTGGAGAGATACTCATCATGCAAACACTCTTATTATATTAATATTAAGGTTACCTGTAAGCTCTTAAAATGTGCCTCTCATATCTTTAAAATATTAATAACTAACATGCCTGTTAACCCTGTCTTCAGATTGAATTATTTTAGTACTTTAAATGTAATTGATGTAGCTTTTGATGGGTATTTTCTGGGAAGACTCAAATTATTCCCCTTTGGAAATGCTGCTCTTGTTGAGCTTTAAACAGGTCCAATCCTAGGTTTAACTTGCATTCTTTGAAATCCTGAGCTGGCTGAGAGCTGTTCCACCTACCTGAGTGTACATATATATTAACAAGGTCCCTTTCTTCCATGAGGCATCAAAGCTGGCCAGTCGGAAGTCATACTTTTTATAATTGTTTTAATAGGGTTTGGTTTCTGCATTATAATAAATTTAGTCAGAGCATGGTCACTTGACCCCTAGGGGCTCAACTCTGATTTGCCCCTACTGCCTGGTCAACAGTTAACCAGATCTAGACATGAAGCATTCCTGGCAGGGTTCCCTACACATTAGTTTAAGAAGCCATCATTTTTGTATCATCACCCCTGCCTTCATTCAATCACACCTCTAAGGTTTCCCAGTTATACCAGAGGTAGAAATTCCCATATCAAATTCCCCCTTTCCATCTATGTTATCTTTACCCCATCATATAGTATGCATCACTGTGAAGTCCTTCGTTTCTCCTGGGGGTAGTGAGGTTTGTTTTCTTTCCATGTGCCAGTAGAATTCGTGCAGGATGTGCTCTACCTTGTGCTCTTTGCTTGTGCTCTTTGTCCATCATTCCTTTGAAATTTATTAAGATGTGCTCACTACAACCGTACACCAAGAAATGGCCTGATTTACAAACTCAGATCATTTGGATCTGATTTTTGCATTTCGCTTTTACATTTCTCTTTTCTTTCCTCGTTTTCTGGGGATACAAGACATACGTAGTTTCCTGGGGTGAATATTTATGTGTTTGTCTGTCTCAATCAAATCTGACAGGTCTGAAATTGTAAAGTCCATCAAGTTTCCTGAAACTAGACATCTGGGAAGTGGTGAAAGACTCTGCTAATGATCCACAAGAGAAAGAATGTATTGTAAGTTCAGCTAAGATTAGATCCTAGAGAATTCACACAGGAGAAACTAATTAGAAAGAACCATCATGGAAGAAGCTGTACTTGCTGATTAAACCCAAATCCAAGTCATATCAGGAGACATTACTTCTACTTCTCATGAGATTAACCATTATTTTGCCATTTAAATAATGTATCTTACTATTCCAAGTAAAGATGTATAGGTGACCAGTGAGGAGTAGTATGCTTAGTTCTGCTGTAGACTTTGTAACATGGCAAGGAGCTTAAAAGATTACCTAAAATGTGAGAGAATATATCCTCTGCTTTTTTTATCTTTTCTGATTAAGAACACTGTAATAAGAGGAGATATTTGTCTATAGGGTCCAGTTCCTACAAACACTGATCACACCATATACACACCAT
Source organism: Crypturellus undulatus (assembly GCA_013389825.1). Classification (NCBI taxonomy): domain Eukaryota; kingdom Metazoa; phylum Chordata; class Aves; order Tinamiformes; family Tinamidae; genus Crypturellus; species Crypturellus undulatus. The sequence goes on from VWPW01015283.1 coordinate 112,715, forward strand.
ATAATTCTTTCAAGTGTCTGGTCAAGCTCCACATGAAGAGTAACAGTTTCTTGCAATGCATTTTGCTCTGTGCTTGTGGAACTGGATGCATTGCAAGGTCAAGCTGATAAAGGGAGAAAATTCTATTTAGTAAGACTTGAAACTGTTTGGTTCATGTTTACTGCTTATATCTATTAAGCTCCAACAATTGAGAGGGAAGTTCACTCTTTAGTACTTCTCACAGTTTGTCTTTTCACTTCAGGACAGCATTGAACTTCAAGGAAATGACAGCAAAGCGAGAGGTGCAGTAATATTAGCAATACTTGCAAGGCATAAAAAACCACTACAAAAATTAAAAAACCCATAAATAAAGCCCAGATTTGAAAATACAATGAACATAGCAAGAACAGTGGGAGAAAAAAGATTTCATGGTCATTTTCTATGTAACAGGATGAAACTCTTTGCTGAATTCTTTGCTTGTTTGTGGATCCCCGTATCCAGAAAAGTGAGGGCAAACTTTTTAAAACTATTTCTCACTTGTGTGACTTCCTTTACGCTTCTGTGAGTCAAACAGGGCAAATCTACTTTTCTTGGTATGTTTTAATGCTTCCTAAAACAAATGTAATTAGCAAGCATGAAGTGCATTGCTCTTTTGTTTTCTAGTTGAATGAACAGTTGAAGAACAAGAACCATTCATATTTCTTTTATAACAACCTGGTTCCACTGGCTTAATTAGCATTCTTCCTAATTTGCAGGAGTTTAATTTGTTTATTTTCTGATAGAGTTTACAATAGATCTTAACAGAGTAACTGTGATTTTCTACTGTAATTAATATGTCTGAGTCCACAGTAAGAAGGTAACTTTTCTACCCTATCACTTCCATCACTGGGAAATCTTTCTTATTCTTCTCACTTTTTCTCTTTAGATTTCTCCCCTTGCTAATTCTAAATCTACCTGACTTTTTTTTGATTTATTACCATTTGTCTCTTCTTCATTAGAAGCTTCTCTCATTAATTCATCCCAATTTTTCCTGATTTTCTGGAGTGCAATAAACAGTTTTCCAATTTCTAGTTCATGACAATGAAAACTGTCATGAAACGTTATATTCTGGTCAGCTTGTATAGTCACAAAATCACAATAGTTATCTGTTTCCTTGATGTGGGATTGCACACATAAACATAAATCTTAACAACAAAAATCAAATGATTCCAAAGTCACTATTTGTAGATAGAAGCATGAATTAGCCCACATGAGGAAATATAAAATAGAATTATATAGTAAAATCTTCCCCAGAAACTTCCCAGAAGCCTTGTTGGAGTTTTTCATGGCATATATTAAAAGCCAAAAGCCTCATTTTTTCCCTTGCTTCCTGTACATGATGCAAAAGAGATTTCAAAGGATGGCATAGTTTCAAACATGAAATATGAATGTTGCAGCCACCAACAGTGGCTTCTCTACAGTAAGAATCTCAAATCCAGAATTCAAGAAGATAGCAAAGATTTCAGAAGATACCTACTTAATCCTCTTAAGTATTGCAGTAGTATAGATAATAATATTCTCATATCTAATTCCAATTCAATGATCACCACATCTGGAGAAGGGTTTTGAAGATATTATTATTATTTTGAAGATATTATTATTATTTTGAAGATATTAACAAATTCAAGTTGCTCCGCAGTTGTATTGTGCTGTTATCACAGAATATTTTAAAATATTAAATATGCTGTTGCAAGACTCTACTTTAGCCCTAACTTTTATTTTCAGATACAGACTATTCATTGAAATCATCGTTAGGTCTACAAACAAATTCTGACAATGTAACACCCTTAGCCTGGCTCATTCACTCATCACTCCATTCAATACCAAACAAGAACAAAAAATAAGTGACGTACAGAGAAAATCCTGAGGAGATGAGAGTCAATCAGGCCCGATGTCATAAGCCCTTGCACTTGTTTTGATTCTTAAATGTGCAGGTAGACCTACCGGTGTTTATCCTTTGCAGCTGTCACCAAATAACAGCATTAGTCACATACACCTTTTCTGTGACTCTCAATTGCTGGAGAAATGAATAAAATGGCATTGGCTCTATCGAATTTTTCTTCTTTGAGCTTTATTGAGAGTTATCACGCATTGTAGTTTGGTGACAGTGCTAGAAAAAAGTGAAGACAGAACTGACCTCTCCTCGCATTTTTGTGACCATGGGGCTCACACAAGCAGCTTGGCATCTGCCGGCACATCTTTAGCGAGTTGGCAGCCCCAGCGCCCTTTGCAGGTTGCAATCAAACCTGCCTTCTACAGCAGCCTCTTTCTGGCTGATTAAGTTTAATGTAATTTTAATTAAAAACCACAGTGTCAAAGGGTTTAGCTGCTCGAGAAATGAGCACAGATTGTGGCACAGTGGCAGCAGTCACTTGGAAAATGGAAATGCATCCTGACAATATTGTGTAGGGGCCAGATAAACAAAGCTGCAGCTCCTGTACCTTGCAAAAAGCTGGGAGAAACCATCATTGCAAGAAACCTTATTCAAAAATAAAGTATAGTTCTAGTTCTTGTCTTTTTGCATCTCAGAAACAGAATGGAGAAATAATAGCCAAGAATTAATTTCAGCCTTTGCTCTCTATTTTTACATCTGTTCTGTGAGATATATAAATGTAAATTACGTATTCCAGTGCTTATTTATTTTGAGCAGCAAAATATATTCTTCACAGAGTAGACTAATACAGCTTTCCTCTTTAGGCTATACAGAAAAAAATGGTGAGATGAGAGATTTTACCAGGGCTGAAAACAGGTTCCATTTTAGAGAGTATTTTGCTTTTATCTGCTTTCAGTTTTTCTTGTCCCTTGAAGCAGATCACAAGGAGATTTTAATACTATATATTCTGGAGATATTGAGCAACATTTGGAGAATGACCAAAAAAATCACTTCACTGGCAAAAGGTTGCATTATATTTGCAAGGTTTAATTTCACTAAATCCCAATATACACAGATATATTGTTAATAATGGTTTCCCAAAGAAGTGTCTCTGTAATACTCTGTTTTCTTAGTATTTTTGGAGTAAAGAAAATTGCTTTGGCATTATTAAACACCCTTGTCTTGGCAGAAGTTCCTGAATTTTAAACCTGTCCTTTGAATGCGTGTATTTGTGAAACAACGGCCCATCCGAAGTCCACTGAGATCAGTGGAAAATCCCCGGTGACTTAGGCTTTGGATGCGGTCCGAAGAAGTGCACTTGCACATAGGTAGGCATTGCGGTAGCGTTGCTCACAGGAATTCCTTTCTGTGAGAAGTCTTTTTTTGTTTTTCTTAAATGCTACTGATCCTCCCGGGCCAAGACCCCAGGTGAATTCCTCCTAGTGACGTCAATTGTGGAGGGGAGAACTTCCTCCGTCCCATTTTGGGTTTGTGGGACGTTTTGGAACAGATGGAGCCTATATAGGTGGGATGGGTTCCATCTGAACAGAAGGGTCCAAATGCACCGGCTGAGAGGATAGACAGAGCTATGGGGGAGAGTTTAAAGGAGTGGACAGGGGGATGGGAAGTCTGTACAGGATCCAGCAGAGAGGAAGAAGCAGATAAAATAAGCAGATGGGTAGACGAGGGGAAATAATATTAAGGACTGAAATATGTAGCCCACCTACAGAAAAATAGAGAAGGCTCAGGGAGGAAACTCAGAACTTCTGTCACCAGACAGTTTGGAGTCCTAGAGGTGACGTATTTAAATGACACACGAGAGGCATAACAAAGATAGACCGTTTTTAATAATACCAGTATCCAAGAAGAGGGTTCTTCTGGGCATCGTATGGTGGATGCTAATACTAAACTGTATTTATGAGCATTGAAACTGCTTTGGTACACAGAGCGCAGCACGATGGAAAGCTCAGTGAAGGCCTGAATTAGGCCCCATAAACTAGAATTTGTTGAGAAAAGTATTTTGGACACAAATAGATGAAAGTGTGATGAATTCTGTGTCCCTGAAGAAGAGAATTGAAGCAGTCAGGGAGAAGAAGAAAACAGGAAAATAAAATCACAACAACAAACCTGAAATTCAGACCACCCTAGAAGTAACAAGCCAAGGGATGGGCAGAAAAAGAAACCGACTGTAACAGATGTATAGAGCAAGTACCCTATAAAGTTCAAAGTTAAAGAAAAAGGAAAGATTTGCACTTGGTCAAAAGAAATAAAGAAGTGTTTTGCTTCCAGTTATACTGACCCCAGAGCTAAATGGGAACAAATTTTTGCACATAGCTCCTTAAGCCTTAAGATGGGTTTAGGTACTGGTTTAAATAGAATTTTATCCCAGCCTTTGTTTACCTATCATTTCTATCACAACCAAAATTCAGCTTTTTATTTAGTGGTGGCTATGATGTGATTGTAAGATTAATTTGTTAGTAGCATTTCCTCAAGTGCGAACACTTCCCTCATAAAGCAGCAACAAAGTCTCAGTTTCAAGTGAAGAAGTGCTATTTACCATCCATTACACCTACCACCATTACTTTATGAATAAACAGTATTTTGTTTGCTGCCAGGTACTTTTAGCCCAAAACATTTATACCTTATAATTAGAGAGGATTTTGAATTCAAGTCTTAAAAAAATTGGAAATCTCAATCAAAACCGAATTTAATATCTGGCTTTACAGTGAAGTAGAGTGAATCCCCAGAGCTGAGGATTGCCAGGCATTTAAGAATAGTAAGATATCTCCCATTATTTGTAACACACTGCCACATACACCAGAGCCTTCTCCTTGTGGTTATTGTCTCAGAAATCCTTAGGGTGCCAGAATCACTCAGCTTTGTTTCTCAGTTCTCTCTGTGCTTGTGAACAAGGTTCTAAGGATATTCCATATGGAAACATGCAAGCGGTGCTTTTATGATCACCAAGGGAAGATGTTTCCCTGAAGCCTTTATATGTTTTCAGGAAAAATCTGAGCATCTGCCTCGAGCCCATTTGAATCACGTATGCAGTTCACCTCTGCAACAAAATTTGACTGCGAATCTGAAGAAAAATGCCCAGAGGTTTATACCGCACAATAGCAGGGTATAGGCAGCATTTCCCTGGCATGCATGTAATCCTTTTATTTATTAATCAAGACTTAGATGTTTATCTATAATTGCACATCTAACTTATTACATTTAATGAAGGACTCGGCTATATCTCAGCAATAATATGTGTTTCAGAACTCCTGAAAAGTTACGTGGAATACTTGACTTTCAAAGTGTGCTGAAGAGAAATGTTACTATTCCCTTGTTAAGAATTACTTTGCTACAAATAGACGGTAATTCTTTGTCTAGTTACTATGAGTAAACAAATGTATCACAATAATATAGATTCAAAAATGACTGAATAGTCTGGTAAATCTGTATATTCTGAAGGATCCCTCAGATTGTATTACAATGACAAATATACAAAAACATACAGATTTTTGTATGCTTTAGATGCTATCTTTGGTCTTTTTGAATTTGCATTTTCACTTTTTGAGTTTCTCCACTCTGTCCAATCCTTCCAGGAAATAAAGAGGTTAGCTGACTATCCAGCAATAGGTGTTTATTTGTTTAATAAATTTACCTCAAATATGTTATGTAGAATAAGCCACACAGAATCTGGTAAGTAGTGTAAATTCAGATCAGCTGATAACGATGTCTGCTGAAATATGTAGTGGAATGCAGAGCAATGAGCCTCTTCTGAGAGTTGCACTTTTTTAATAGTCCCAGTACTATTGAATTACTTGGTCTGCCTTATGTATTTCTAAAAGTGTAAAACTGCAGATTTGTGGAAGATGCACTTCTGTGAGCACTGATCTAGAGAGCGCTGGTTTCTGCAGATATAATTTCCAGTGTTCTATGGCTTGTGAGTTTCATTTAAGTTTTGCTATCATTGAGGTGACATTGCAGTGTATGGCAATGTTTGTCTGAAATGCACAACTTCTCTAACTCTACAATGTTATGCAAGTTGAATTGTTTTGGAAATTTCAGCTTTGCATTTTCACTGTTCATATCCAGTATAGCAGAGTATTTCAGGTTTGTTGATAATATTAAATGAAAAATGAAAAAGTATTTTAATGTTATTTCTGTTTCACAGGTACCTTAGTAAGGTCAGACTTGATAATATCTTATGTCTTGTGTAAGGAGAAGAATCTATATAAGTGAATTCCTTTCTACTTTGAAGAGATCACTTCAGTTTTCTCTGTTATACTGCTTGCTAGACGGGCATTGTATAACTCTGCTTTTATTTAAATGTGTTTAGACTTTTTTAGATTAGTTATTTAGCTTCATTTCTACTCTTTTACAACAATAACAAAAACTAGTAGAAGACTGGAAAAGTGTATACTGTATACCATTTTTTTCAGCCCTTCTAAATTAAATCCACTCAACATAGCAAAGGAACCCTCAGGCATAATTCTACATACTACTTATTTACAGTATTAAATATTCAGTATTTTTCTTTTTAAAAGCATATTTTTACAATTGTAATAAATTTTCATGCTAAGTCATTTGGGTTTGCATTTAACTTTGTTTTTTTTTTTTTATTCAAGTTGTCAAACCTAAGCTTTTCGTACTCATCAGTCTTTCCGACATATGAAAGAGTGAGTAGATACAGAATGAAAATTTTGAGTAGCATTTTCTTTCTTTATTGAGCTTGCATGTAGCTGTTTTTTTTTACGTAATGTAGAGAAGTGAATAAATGGGTCCATTAATCCAAGCAATTGCATTAGTCCCATAAAATTCTGAACATCAGCTGTTCTACTAAGCCAGTAGGTGCCTATTTGGGTCAGTCTGATTTTCCATTTCTTATGTTCTCCATTGACTTATATTCACTCTAGTATTCATATTAAAATCAAAACCAGGCATTCATAAGCATAAAGTGTCGCTGTTTGCAATTTATGGAATTTATTTGCAAAGGTACTTGAGTGAGGATTTCTTCATAGATTTTTTTCACTGTCATGTTGAAATGTATGTACTTCTGATGCTTACCAAGAACTTACAGAACTACGTTCTTCTGTGTGTGTAAAACACATGGGAACTTTTCTTAATGATCCTAATGACCATTAAGATGACCAACCCCAGCAGATAAAAAAAACTTGTCTCTTTTAGGCTTATTCCATGTCACTTTATGGGTTGGAACCATAGAATTTCGTGCCAATGGCTGAATCAGCCTAAAGGAAGAGCAGGATGTTTGGGACTTGGGGGCATAACTTGGATTCACTTGAGAATTTAAGCCTTTATTTTCAACAGACTCTGTCTTAAACCATGAACTGACATGATAAGAATCCCTTGCTTTTGCTCTCAGGTAAACCCTTGGCCTTAGAAAGCAGAGGTAGCACTGGTGTCATCCTGTGTATATCCAAATCCCTGAGGAAGATGGACAGAAAAAAAAACACTGTCAAAGAGGTTGCTGCTATTTTATATTCCTTCTTTCTTTATTTTTTATATGAAGGATCCATACAGCAGCTGTGTGTCTTCACAATGTTTTTCTGCTGAAGCCAGAATTAGCGGCTGCAAACTTTCCAAATAGAAGTTTTTTAATGTCACGAGGCCTCCAGAGTACTACAGAAAGCATCAGCAATGCAGTTTCATGAAAAATGAAATTCCTTTGGACTGGTAGGAGCAACATATAAGTCAAAGAGAAAGGAAAGAGAGTGAAAGGAGCCCCATGGCAGAGCACACAATGTAGGCAGTGTTATATTAAGCTGAGCATGCCGCTTGGCTTGTGCTACAGCAACTGTTAGTCAAAACCACATAGAATTTGTGAAGGCAACTTTTGTTTTAAACTTCTTCATCTGACTTAGCATCATAAAGAGCAACATGTACACTCTTGATAAGGAAAAGGTGTTCTAATATCCTGAAAGTAAAAAATTGTAATGCCCATGCATCCTAACATTCTGCTGACATAGATAGTTGAAGACAAATAGAATAAATGTTTTATTTTGATGGACCATATGGCTAACACCTCATGCTATCTAAAATGCCAGCTGCCAATTTGTTTGTTGGTGTTTGGCTTTAAATTACTGTAAGCACCGGGAGGCAAAGAATAAACTTTTAATTTCTATCAGGTTTATTATTTTACAATTTGGACTTCAGTTGAGTGGAGCAATAACCTGTAGAAAATCTTTGGCGATAATTCCTTTCTTTTTTAGGACATATATGCCAACATTTTGATGTGAAGGACTGGGCAGATATTCTGAAAATATCCTTGAGGACCAAAAAACAATTTAAGATGAGTTACCATTTTCTTCTAATGATGACTTCTGACTGTTGTATTTCCTTCATTAATATCTACTTCCAGCAACTGTTCCAGTTATTAATTCAATATATTGACTTTATGGATATATTATTATTTTTTATTATTTTATTATATTGACATTTTAGAGCTGTTATGTACTGAAATAGTCAAAGGTGCTGCCTATGCCAACATCGTTAAGCCATGTCTCTTAGCATGATGTTTCCTGGTCAAGAGAATATCTACATATATATGTATATATATATTTTTTCTGTTTGAATGGACTTGTTGATTGTTATGTTTTGGACAGTCTGCTCTAGTCCCTCATAAGGCAAACCCTCCTACTAGCTGCAAAACTTTATTCCAGACATTGGGATAAGAGCTTACTTAGAAGGTATCATTTTTATTTGTGCTCAGAGAAACTTCGGATATGGATGACCATATCACTCCTGATTTAACAAAGAATAGAAATACTTTTTGCGTGGCTTGTGGAACTTCTCTAGTAATTAGCTTCTTGCTCTAACATATGATTAAAAGTTATTACAAACTTAGCAGTTGTTTATATATTTTTATAGTATGTGACAAAAGAATTATAACTGTTGCGCACCAGAAAAATACTATACAAGAATAATATAATGTATAATCAAGAATTATTCAATTCACTAATAGTGAAACCAGAGTATTCAAAATCAAGGCATTCAAATCTGCAAAGCACATTCTGTAGGTATTGGTAATAATCAGGAATAAACTAATGTGGTGAACTGCACTGTTGTATAATTATATGAGAAAAATATCAGTTAATTTGTGTTTACACGGACATGTCTGGCCTCTGATAATGTATATAAGAATGCTGGAGCAGATTTTTAAAAGTTGTATAACTGCTAATTGGTATTTTCAAAATGCTTCATATATTTACCTCTACCCTGTGGTATGTCTTTAATTATGTTGGTCGGGTATCTTAAATAAGGAATAAGGTGAACTATGCTCTTTATTTTGAAAACTCCAGAAGACTGCTTCATCTTTACCTTCTGGCCTCTCAAAACCTTGAAAAGTGTGCATAAATTGGAGCTGATTTACGATACGGCTTTTCTGTGTTATAGGTGAGACAACATACAGTTTTTAAAGATTTTGCTGACAAGCAATATTATATATGATGTAACAGCATTCCTGTTTAAATACAAATCTAAAGTATGTAGATAAGCAGGAATATACAATTTTTTTTTCCTTTGGTGGGGAGAGTGACATTTAGAAAAATGAAAAAAAAATAATTTGATTATACTCAAAAGGGAATCATCTGTGGCCATCACTTATTTAAATTCCTTTTCAAAATATGATAATTAATTTTGAAACAAAAATGACATTGTCCATTTATTAAAATTCAAAAACATGATTAATAAGATTCTTTTGGAGGACAAAGGAGTCTTCATTTATTTTTGGCTAAAACTGGACATTAGTCTGTAATTGAGGCCATTGTTGTACAAGACTAGACTGTAAAATATCTACACATCAGGTTGCTATATATTTAAAATATTTCTACCATCAGTCACTATTTGCTTTTATTTTATTTAGGACTGAAAATAAACATGATTAATGTTAGTTTGTTTTTGCTTACTAACTAAGAAACAACTGTAACTCAGTGCTGTGACTCATGAACATCAAAATAATAACCATCAGCAGTCCTATACTGTTAGATTCCTGTAAAAAAATATTCCACTGTCACCAGCTCTAATGGGACCTGGTAATATGATTCAAGGGCATTCAATTAGCACTTTTTAGGTTTTCCTTATCACATATTTTATAATGTTCACACTAACATCGTGTATCATTTCTCATCGTAGACTAAAAGCAATGCCTATTTTTTTCAGATTTCAGAATGTACTGAATTAATGTGGCATGATTTGCTTCTCTCCAGCAGCCTCATCAGCATGATACTAGACCATTTCTAGTTGCATCTCTTTCTCTCCCATTGATTAGCTAGACAATTTAAAAACTTGATTCTACCTTTGGAGCTGAAATGCCGCCCTTCAAATATAGAAGGACTTTTGCATTGAAAGAGCTATTTAATGTTTATACATTAACTTAGTATCGTCCTTCTGTTTTCAGAAAGTGTGCATGTATATTGGTGATATTCTACTGTAGTCTGCACACAGAGCAGATGAAAAGGGAGACAAGTGAGCAGCATTCAAACACACATATTCTCCTGTCGGGGGGAAGCAGGATGGATCTATATGGACTTAGTGGAGTTAGTATAAATTACAGCTGATCTGACCTGCAGTCACTTCCATGTCTGTCTGTGCTCCCTGGTACTGTTAAGGAGCTGCACAACTGTTGTAAGTCCTTGACCTTTCACTTGTCTGAAGTGGTAAGTGTGAAATTTGCGACCAGCTATACTTTGGTGCAACTTCAGAGCACATCAAGATCATGGCAGGAGATGGATGAATTGAACTGGATAGCGTAAGAACCAACACTGCAGATTGAATATCTGATATAAGATCCTTGGAGAGGGTTCAACTTCATTTTATGGAGCACTGATATGGCTCAAGGCTTGCTTCTGTACTAAAGATTTGTACTCTTACAGGTTTCACTTGCAAATATTAGTTAAGAATCATATTTTTTGTATCTGCTTATGTTGCTGTTTTACTGAAATGGGAAAATGAGACAGCAAAACAATTCACTAAATAAAAGCCATGTAATAATATATTCTCTATACAGCCTTCCCGAGGTTGGGAGGTTAAACTTCATTAGTGAGAAACTGTGAATGAGAGTTTGTGCGTATAATGTAAAAGGTAAAATCATTTATGTCTTGACTTANAAAAGCCATCCTCAGCCTTCCTGAGGTTGGGAGGTTAAACTTCATTAATGAGAAACTGTGAATGAGAGTTTGTGCGTATAATGTAAAAGGTAAAATCATTTATGTCTTGACTTACCTTTTATGATTTTGCACTATGAACACGAATTTATCATAGCACAATTTCATAAAAGTAAACCAATGCCAAAGATTCAAGTCTCCGTATTTATTTAGTGGGATGACACCATTTCCCACTCCTTGTTCAGACAGACAGAAGGCTGCAAGCCAACAATCTTTTGAGGATGGTTATGCTGGAGATGATTATTTTTCTTTTTCTGAATGAGAGAGCGTGACACTCAGAAGCATTCAAAATTTCTTTTATATAGAAAGGCTTCTCCTCCCAAATAAACAAAAAAAAATCATCATCTGAAATAACCTTTCAGCGCATGGATAAAGACCTGGGGAATATAATATTCTATTGCTCTGTTTGGAAGATCAGTGAAGTGCTACAGATTGGAAGGATGCAACAAGAAATAGACACGATCAGAAAGAAGCAGTCACAAGTTGTGGGCTAAGAGACTGAAGGTGGGATCCAACTGTCTAAATGCAAGTCCTTTGCATTTGAGGTGCCCTACAGTATCCAAGATATCCACACATATGATCTTTGCCAACAGGCTTTAAACCAGTTACGTCAATGGATGGTGATGACAGCTTGCAGATCAGTGAGGGAACAGAAATCCGGGTAGTAAGTGCATGGGACAGGGTGATGGGAGCAAGAGAGCCCTCAGGAAGGATAAAACAGGTTAAAAGAAGGTTCACCTCCAGCACCTGCGCACAAATGCCTACAGCCTGGGAAGCCAATAGGAAGAGCTAAAACTCTGTATGCAAGTGCACAGCCAAGACATCATTGAAATCACTGAGATGTGGCAGGGGCATTCATGTGATAGGAGCTCTGTGTTGCTTGAATATAGGCTCTTCAGGAAAGATAAGCAAGGACGAAGCCGAGGAGGGCGGTAGCTTGCGAGTATGGAGCTCTTCTGCGGGACAGAAGACAGGCTGAATGAGAGCTTGTGGGTTGTGATCAAAGAGGAGGCCGGTAAGGGTGACCCTGCAGTGGGAATCTGTTACAGATCACATGGTCAGTATGAAGAAATGGATGAAGTCTTCTTTAAACAACTTGAAGAAGCTGTCCGATCACATTCTTAATTCTTATAGATTGCCTACCTAGCATTGGGAGGCTCTGCTGAAAAGGACCTGGGGTCCTGGTGGACAGTAAACTAAACATGAGCCTGCAGGGTGCCATGCCAGGGATGAAGTGCAGCCACTGGCCTGTAGCAACAGGAGTGTAGCCAGTACATCAAAGAAAGTGACTATTCCTCTTTGCTGATCGCTTGTGAGACAGCATCCAGAATGTTGCATCCCCAGTGTAAGAAAGATGCTGGTTAACTTGAACAAACCTAATGGAGGACCACCAAGGCAGTCAGGAGGCTGGAGAAGAGCCTGCTTAGGAGAGCCTGAGGTAACTAGGATTTTGTAGAGAAAAACTAAAAAAAAAAGTGCTTAGAGAAGGTTTGAGGGATCTAGTAGTGTCTCTCTGATATCTGGGAGAAGGTTACCAAGAAGACAGGGTCAGACTCTGTACTGAGGTGCATGGCAAGGAATGAGAGCTGTAAGCTGAAACAAGACAGGTTCTAGCCGAGCACAAGAGGAGAAACACTCCACTGTAAAGATAAGTAAGCACTAGAACAGGGCCCAGAGAGACTATGGAATCTCCATTCCTGGAGGCTTTCAAGACTCAGCTGGACAAAGCCCAGAGCCCAGATCTCTTCTGAAGTCAGGGTTGAGCCTTCTTTGAGCAGTATGTTTGATTACAGCAGGACCATACTACTACTCACTAATTGTGTTGTATGTAGAGCATATATGATCCAGAATGCACAAGAGACTCTAGCTTTCCTGTAGTGATGTATAGAGACCAGACGGAAAAAAACAAGAGCACCTCAGATGTCTCTAAAGGCTTGTGCTTAGATAACTTGAGAGCCCACTTGACTTCTTAGAAAATATTCAGGTGACATATCTATCTTCTCAACACAAGTGAAGTGTATGCCTGCCTCTTCCTTTTCCATCTCTTCTGTTACATGTCTTATCATTTTGGAATTCATTTCAAGGAAGTTTGTTTTCACGGTCTTTCAACCAAGCAGAAAGGTTTTTCTGGTAATTCCTAACAAGTAAAATTCTCCTTCCAAATGGCCATGCAAAGTGAGGTTGCTGCTTCGAGGTTATATTAGTACACTATTAATGGTTTTCAAATCTATACAGGGTTTTACTTCTAAACAGAAGTAAAACAGATTTTAAGATGTTCAGTCGGATGAATGCAATGAAAAACTGTCCAATTTATGATGTTAATGTGGACAGTATACTGATCTGTATTATGCCTTAATTTAAAAGCTGATGATGTCTTACATCACTGCGTTAAGGGTGGGTCTGTTTTCCTGCCACAGATCTTTTCAAGACTCATTTTTCATGTTCCCTTACAAGTGTGTACCGGTGAGATGGGTTATTATTTCAAGAGTTTTTTTCATTTATGAAAATACAGGGGAAATAAAGTGAAGAGGGGAGATTTTATAGCTTCAACAACTTAATGCAATTCAGAGCAGATTCAGGATTTCTTTTAGCTTTCTATATCTTCTGCTGTAGCATTGCCTATTAAATTCAAGCCGAGCAGAAGAAAAGGACAAATTTGCATTTCCATTTCTATACGAGTTATGGACATTTAAATCCATGTTGCTTGTGTCTATAGACTAATGAATGCACCATTATGGAAGAGGCTTAGCATGTCACTGCACTTGGCGTGCCCAGGTTTTCACTCGGCATATAATATTTTGAGAGCCATTTTTTTCAAGCATAGCGTAATAGGCTTTAACTTTGCTAAGCTTTTCTGCCAGGCCTCCAGTGCCCTGCTGTTCTATTATATTGAACTTGTAAGCAGGACGCTCTGCCAGGCTCACCCAGATTACTGCTGCAATAAGGGCCCTGCTGAGTGACTAGTGTCATGATAAGTGCTAGGGAGGGAGTTCACCATCTTGGCATACTGTTCTCATCTTATTAAATTCAGCTTTGTGGAAGCAGGGAGTCTGCCTCTCGGCCTCACTGGCTCTGGCTCAGTCCAACTGCTACTGTCAGACAATATGAAAATAGGAACCACCACAGCTAATGGCAGGTGCTGCACCACCACAGCTGAGGAGGAGAGAGAGCTTTTTTTTTTCCTTTTTTTTTTTTTTAATTTGGTTTTATAGGCACTTGACTGGATGGACTTAAAAACATTTAGCTTTCTAATATTCTTATAGCCCACAGATACTTGCTAAGCCACAGATACTTGCTGAGCCACTGTTATTTTGGAACACATTTATTCTGTTCACTTTATGCAGCTGCTTTTGTCCTGGTTTACTTATATTTGGAAAGCAGGATGTAGCAACCAACCCCCCCTGTATGAATGGTCTGACAGGATTCGGATGTGGGGAAGGATGATATGCTAAAGACGCAGTCCTGACATCCATGCTGAAGAAAAACTCCCTACGGGCTATTCCCTGAGGAAAATTTCTCAAATTCCAGTCTTGGATTTCTAACTGGAGGGTGAAGCGAGTTAGTTGTTCAAATCCCATAGGAACTGAGTGGCACCTGTTTACCTAATTCCCATATTTTATTTAAAACCTAACGCTTAGTTTTGCATGGAGGATTCAGGAAGGCAATTCCTTACAAAGCCCCTGAAATGACCAGCTGGGTTCTGAATAAAAGTTGCATTGCTGAACGCAGCAGAAAAAAGTGCAACATTTATAGAGAGGAAAGAGAGAACAGAGGAATATGTGTTTGTAAGTCATCCCTACTGAGAGAAAGAAAACAAAAATCACCCATTTTGTAGGATGAATTTTCACAGGTTTAAAGCATGCTCTCTGAAAGAGTATGTGCCCTTCATTTTTGAGCTTAAGGCTCTTCTGAGCTAAGAATAAAAAAGCTCATCCTAAATTCTTTGGGGGGAATAGATAAGTTACCTCTGCATTTGCTGGTATCTGGGCATTTACAATCTTCCTTAGCAGCAGCAAGTGCTTACTCTGTCACTGTTCAGCAATAAACTTTCAAACAACTCAATTATTGTCACTTCAGCATTTGGCAAATTGGACATGATCAACACATGCAGTATAACCTTTCTGACAGAAATATTGATGTAGTCCGGCTACAGGAGTTGTTGTAAAGCAAAACCAAGTTGAGATCAATAGAAAATCCAGACTTCCAAGTGCTTTTATGGCAAGAGTCGCTAAGTCTGGCAGGTTGCAGTTCAGTAGCACACTTGTTGGCCACGTCAGTCTTCATAGGAGTGACAGGTTTGATTAGACACTTTGAGAGGGGCTGATGTAAAAAAATCAGACAAAATAAGATCTCTCTGCCAATTTGCAGTATCAGACTCACAATCCATTCCAGACTCATCAAAGGTAAGGAATAAAGGACTTAACATTTTAATCCCCTTTGAGAAAATGAATAAGGAAATTATGTCTCCAAAAAGTGTGATTTTTTTTCCCTTTTCTTGAAAAACAAGAATGGGCAACTATCACTGAAGCTGCCTATCATGAATATTGTGTCACAGACCTTTCAAATCCCAGGCAATTTGCATGCAAGGGAATGCTTCTCAAAATTCAAGGGCAAATGAAAGAATAAAATAAATCTCTCTGGTTAAGTTCATATATATTAGACAAGTCCAATTTTTAATACTTCTTTTCTTTTCTATATCACACTTATAAAATTGTAATTTCTAAAGGTTTTAAAATTTCCTTCTAAAACATAGTGTCTTCCACTTTTTTTTATTCTTCTTTCTTTCTTGTTATCCTGGTTCACTCTGCTGGTATTAGGAGTTTGGGGTTTTTTTGGTTGGTTGGTTTTTGTTTGTTTGTTTTGCTCTGGTCCGTGTGTGGTTTACAGAGAACAAATTGCCAAGATGGACATCATTGATTTAGAGGTGGAGAGGAGGGCTCATCACCTTAACTTTGCTCTTGTTCTCTACCTCTTTCACTACAGAGTCAAAAAGTTTACTCGAAATTCCAAGCCCTGCCACAGTAGAGCAAGTGTTGGAAATGGAGCCCAGGAGAAGTGGTACATGAGAGGTAAAGAAGGAAAGGTAACAATCTCGGTGGAGCTTTTGCGTTATTTGAAATTGTTTTTTTTGTTGTTGTTGTCGTTGTTGTTGTAAGAAAACAGAAAAGATCTCAGCTCAGATTTTTGCCACTGAATCCAGGTTTAGAATTAACAAATGGAGAATGATTGTGGCATGATCTGGAAAATAGTTTCTGAGGAATGCATGAAATCTACTCAGACTTACTGACTGCATATAGTTCTAGCCTTTACCTGCAAGCATGGAAGAAATAAGGTGTTTGTTAATGCTAATCAAACAGATTTACCTTTGCTGTAATTTAAATGACTCAACAGGGAGTTGCTCCTTCTGTTAGATTCTGAAGGATTAAATGGCCTTGGGATGTGACAGCAACAGCCTTATCTGTGAGCAGGGACATCCTCTCAGGATTCATTTTTTTGAGATTTTTCTTCCTTTTAACATGGAAGAAGGATTCCAATGAGACATTCCAACTGGATAGCAAAATTGTAACAGGAGAGCAGAGTTAGAATCACCATTTCCAATGCTGAAACTGGATTTTGAAACTTGACTTCATTTTTAGTTACTTTGCAGGTGAAGAATCTGGTGCTTTAAAATTGAGCGAATCGGGTGGACAAGATGATCTGAAAGAAGGTACATCTAAAAGCAGTCACTTTTCTCTCTCATTCTTCATATTGAAAAAACACAGAGTGTGTTGCCAAAGGTAAGGGCACCATCCTGTCACATTCAGGGATCTTTTGTCCTGGACAACTGACAATCTCTTTTTTCACAAAACGTATTTGTCAAGCACAACAGACACACAGTAACTATAATAAAAAAAGGGATGCCTGTGGTATGTCGGGAAAAGCAGTCAACATAAAAAATCTGGAAGCTCAATCAGCTTCCAATAAGCTCAAATTATCTGTGTTTATATATATATGTGTATATTGACATGCACACACATACATATACATATATACACATACAGAGAAGTATGTGTGTGCATATATATATGTATATATACATATATATATACACACAGATATATGTATGAATGTGTATATATATGTATAAATATATGTATATACGTATATCTTCTAAACAGATTGAAACATCATTTTTGGATATGGCAGTATTCCCTTGCAATGTTTGTATCAGAAACACTGCATCATTATGCTAGCGCACAAGAGTGAGAGAGAAAAACAAATGAATCTATTTTCACTGTCCAAGTTGAATGAAATGTGAAAAATAAACAAACAGCACAGATGGTGAAACAGTTTAAATTTTTAATACTCTTCCAGTGTTAATCATTTCCGATGTTTATAACAGCATGATAGCAACTTATATTAGAATATGTTATTTTATTCTAAAAAAAAAATCCCTCTAAGCAGATAAGCAATTTGCAATGTTCAGCAAAGTCATATTTTAAAAATATTTTTGGAACAAGATCAGTTTAAATTTTCTTATATAAATATTAAATAGTCTGCTGAAAAGCAAAATCTTTGGCAGGATCTCATTTCTCTCTACTTTGGATAACACATCTGAACACTTGCAGTTCTGTATGCTCATTTCTTTTTGTCTCTACCAACTTGCAAATCCATAAATGTAAGCAGAGACAAGCAAAAGTAGAATCCTCAGTAACTCTCTTCATTCTTTTTCTGTATTCTCACAAACAGAACACACATTTTGGAGAGAATCCCAAATGGCAGGTGCTGACACTAAGTAGAGACAGGAGCAGCCTTCTTGTTAACATATTATCTACTCCTCACCTACCACAGCTCCGTTACAAAACTCATTGGCAATGAAAGCTAAATGAACTATCTGAAAGCTAATTCAGTAGCTACAAATATTTTACACCGCTGCATAAACCTTACTGCAGCTTAGATGCAAACCCAGCGAAGAACCTCTCAAACCCTCGATCTGCCTTGCCATGCTGGATAACATCCAAGCAACTATGTTTTCTTTCCAGAACAAATTTAAAGCATTCTTTGCAAAAGGTGGTGTCCTGGAGAGATGAACCAGGAAAACAGAAAGACAGATGGAGGAAAGCAAATGAATCAGGTACTCCAGCTTGTGTGGGGAAGTGAATGAGAAGGACAAGTCGTTCATTTGGCCTCAGTAGATCCATATTGCTGCGTAACAGACTCATTAATAAATTAATGCAGTGTTAGAGGGTGCTGTATGTTAACTTTTGATATAGTCTTCTCAGGTCACAAAAGACTGCATGTTCTTAAACACCATATCTAATTCCTTTCTTTAACCCCACTATGCCTCCCAGCTCTTGAAATGGAGAGGAAGTCAAGAGGAATACATTAGTTGATGCAAGGTTGCACGTAGTGAGTGTAACCATATTTTTAATGCTTTTAAAAATTACTTCTGCCTTAGTCACTGAAATGGCAAATACTGGGAGGCAAACAGTTGTTGCACCAGTTAAGAGAAGAATGCGGTTCTCACAAGCCTTGCTCTTGTGTTCAGTGGTTTACTTCAAATTTCAAGAAACACGCACTCTTTTGGATCTGTTGCTGTTTTATTGCCCTCCCATCCTAGAGATGTCTGTGGTTGGCTTGGTGGTCATTGGTAGATTTATCAGAGATATTGTGTGCCCTGGGCCGTGGAGCTGAACCCGCCTTGTCAAAAGCAATGCAATGGTTGAAAGTCTCCTCATTAAGTGAATTTGATATTTATTGAGAGGATAACCAATCTGAACTTTTCACCTGGGAAAAGATTTTTTTGTGGGAAGGAGATAGAGGAGGATTATTTTTTTTTTTTGCAGTGAGATTTTGATTTATCATTTCTACATACTTATTCTTCTCATCCTTTTTATTTCCCATTAGCAACAAAGAGAAGGGAGAAAAGAAAGGCAAGTGAAAAGCATTAGCTCTTCTAACCAGGTCCATGACAATGGCAGATGCAGTGGGAAAGAAAGGAGGCAAAAAAACTTTGAGCTTTTGCATTGAGCTACCTAGGAGGTGCTTATACAACACCGATATTCTGAGGGAGCAAACACCCTATTTTTCCATACCCCTTTTAGAAATAGTGGCCTTGTCACCTTGGAAATTTTGCCAGGTAAACACAAAACTGTTGTCTCAACCTGTTCCTAGGCAAGTCATACAGGGAGAGAAGATGCTCTGTATCTTCTCTCTTAATTGGTGGCTACAGGTTCCAAAATTGTTAGTGGCTGAAGGTGTTTTGGCTAGTGTATGGCCCAGCTGAGCTGCTTTATAATGAGCCTGATTTTCAGAGAAAAAGACTTTGAAACCGGACCCTTGAACAACAAGCATTAATGACTGTCAGATGCTTGGGCTCCTCTTCGTTTTTAGCAGCCCTCAGTGTGGACCATCTCTAGTGGCTAGTGCAAGGACCTTCTGTATTAAAAATAATTTAGTCGGTGCCTGCTATAGATTCCCATCCTGTACACATCAGCCACCAGAGGGGGGTGTGGAATACTCGCTGAATACATTTGGGTGCACTGTTTCTGACGGCTGTCAGTTTTATGGTATGATCTGTGGTTTTTACCACCAGGCCACTTTTAGCACCAGGATTCTTTTCCTGGAGAACCTGGTTCACAACTGTCTATTTTTAATTAAGAGCAGTCTTTAGAGGGGGTTTGGTGGAAATATTCTGTCGCCTAAATTTGACCCCGTTTACTCCCTGAGAGAACGGTTGCGGTTGCTTAAACACTTTGAGAGAACCGTGCAGCCATCCACACAAAGGCACGAAAGGTCCAGCGTGAGCTTTGCAAACAAATAAATTCCAAGTGATACCTGGTTCTAATAACAGGAAACCTGACGTACAACAATTGTGCTCAGATGGGCTATCTGGGGGGTGTGCTGTACATACTGCAGAAAATTTGTAGGCAGTCGCTTTTGGGGACTGGGCGGATTAGTACATCATTGCATCCTAACAAAGTGCTAATTGCTCCTTTTGACCACAGGCCCAGTTTACAGGGCTTTAGCGCAAATGTGCCCCGTGCAGTAAATTACAAAACTAACACTGCATTATTTCTCGGTACAGCTTGCAAATTCTTGTAGGGCACTACGCATTGCCCTTAATTGGATGCAAAGAAAAAGGATGGCATAGAGATACTCACTTGCAAGTTAGAAAGCACAGTCCTGGTGCTAATTACCAAAGTTACAAATGTTGCATTTGCTTTGCAAAGATACTAGCAAAAGCAAGCGGCATAGCTACATTATTTTAGGATTATCTATTGATACTGTGTGTAGTAGCTACACAAGTAATAATTGGTCTCTATTTAGTATGTTAGCTAAAAAAAAAAGTGTGAACTATTTTCAGGAGGTTGTTGGTATTGATTTCAGAGAAATGTTAAAATATCAGCTGTTTAGAAGGTTTCCCAATTAGTTAATGACCATTTCACAATAAATAAATAAATTATAAAGTAGAAGAGAATCACGTAGAATAATCTCCCTTCTTTAGGGAATCTTACTCAGAAAGTTAGAAAAGTAAATATTTTCTTCGGAAAATAACAATAACCAAACAAAACAAAAGCGAACAAACAACAAACAAAACCCTTACCTTCCTGCTTCTCAAATGACCTTTTCTAAAAGTTAAGAATTTTAAGCTCTTTTCACCCCTCAAAGGATGGTAGAGAGAAGTGGCGTGGGTGGCTGCATGAAGAGCCAGCAAGAGCCTTCACTTGTTCACAAAGGCATCGATCCGCAGGTGTTGTTCCCATTCTACCGCACATCACTTAAGCTTTTCCTGCATCAGATTCTGGTTTTACTGCTCTCAGAGAAAATTCATGGTTGGACTTCTTCCATGCACTTGTTTGCTTCATTTTATTTTATTCTAGGACTTCTTACATTATAATTTAATTATATCAATTTATTATAATTTAATTATAGCTTTTCAAATTCTTCATTCAGGATCTGAAAACCTCAGTGCTAGAAGCCCAACCTGAAACTTATGGTGTGCATTATGATACTTCAGGGCAGCGTGTATTTTATAGTATTTTAATAAGGAGCTGGTATTTGTAAAGAAAAAGATGCTATAAATTTCCCCAGTGTTGTGAAAAGTGTGGACTAAAGTATTTTATGGAGCTACCTTTCACATATTGCTAAAATGTGAATGCTGAACAGCACAAATTCCACTCTTTAATCAGTCTTAGCCACTAAATGGGTTGATAAATACATATAAATGTATATGTATATATAAATGCAACCGAAAAGGACAGGTATGTGTCACCATAAGAGCACTGTGTGTCACAAAGCATGCGCACCTTACCCCCAGCCAAAACAACCACCCACTCAGGGCAATGGAAGGTAGTCATGCTGTTATGACCCAGATTCAAATGGTGAGAGTAGGAGTTAAAAAGTGAAAGTGTTAATAATGCAATGCCTCAAGCCCAGAGGCCACGGCAGGGGAACAGCTGGGATTCCCATTCTTCCCTGAAAAGAGAATTATAGAGTCCCCTCAAAAAAAAATCTCTTTGGGTTATCACCAAATGTTGATTTTTTTAGACTGAGTGATGTGCATCAGGACTGTGTACCTGTCCTGGCTGAAAATAGATGTGTGAATACTGAAGAGGGGCAGATGAACTGAGAGGTATAAAAATCTCAAAGGGCTTGAAACTTTGCCTAGTGCTGAAATGCTTTTTGAGAATGGAAAAAAAAAAGGGTAATTTAAAATACTGACATACTTCTTTGTTTTGCTGCAGCTGACATAAATTTGAAATGCAATAAATCTGTTAGAGCAGTCAGCACCAAACCCAGCAGCCTGCCCCACCATAGAGCTCGCACAATGGCTTTTTGGAGAGGATGGAGCATATGCTTAACATAATGCTGCAAAAGCTCCTTTTTCTTACTCCTTCTTGTGCCTGGTTCAGTTTATTCTTATTGGAATGATCATTGTTGTATCGTTGGAGTATATAATGTCTATATTTAACAAAATTTTTAGGAAATCTACCAACTCAGGTAGACTTTGTATCATGTTAACACCAAGCACAGTTAAATAAGAGTAACACAAGGAGATTCAAGCATTTTTTGATGATTGCTCATTTTATTTCCCATTGTATCTTACCCTGGATAACTAAGGAATTAAAGCTTAATCAGATTCTAACAGCTCCTACAATTAATAGCACCCATCGACAGGAGATATTTGATCCATTGCAAGTGGATGATTTAGAAAGGTCGATTCTGCACAGCAAGCATGGGGATTTCAGCATCAAGCTCTGAAAACTTCTGCAGTTCAGGAATTCCTGTATTCAAGGCATTTTTCCCATAATAAGTGTGCAGTAGGAAAGATAATAACGAGGTAGCTCTCTCTTTACCTTGTTAAAACTGAAGTGGGTTAAAGGGCTGCCACTATCTCTTTCAGTTAATGTTTTCTTCCTTTGATGTAGACAGCTTTTCAATCAGAAAGAATAAGAAATGTCACTATGTGGTTGTTTGCTTACAGTGCTTAGAATGACACCAATAAAAGCGACCTTTTTGCAAAACCAAAATGATTTATTTACATTATCAAGTAAGCTTTCAAAGAGACTCCTCCAACATAGAGTATAAATGAAATAACAGTGTGGCTCAAGGATGATTTGTTAGCCTGCATTTCTCTGCAGCTTTCCAGCTTGCAGGAGAGGGTGATGGAAGGCTGAGAAGTCGATTACCTCCTTTCGTGAAGGCTCTTGTCACAGCTTTTTCTCCCAGTGACTGAGCACAGATATTGAAAGTCTGTTCTATCTCCCCAAAGTCTGATGTCAACATCAGATGTCATCCCTAGCAGCAGCAGCAGCCGCCACCGTGACAGCAAAAGGCAAACAGTGGAAGACACAGCCAAAATGTTGAAGTCCCTGCTTCCCTGCTCAGGGCTAACAAAGCATGCAGAGACCTATATTCTGAGCTTGGGACACAGCTGTTAAAAGCACTTTAGTTTTCCAACCTGTATGTCTGGGAAAGTTCATGACTGCAAGTGATTCGAATAAGTCTGGCTTTTGAAGCAAAGCAAAAAATGGAATTCTGAAAGTTTGAAAGGGTAACAACTGAGTAAGAATGGCAGAATTTCACACCTCTTATTTCAGATTTTCAGAAGAGGCAAAGTAATGTGCCTACTGTTTTAACTCAGCTATGTTTTTAATAGTGATAATGCAAAATTCCATGTAGGACAATAAAGCTATATAGATAGAATTAAATGAAGCATACAGCATACCCCAGAAACGATAACAGATTGCATCTTTGTGGAAACTTTTTTTCCAAAGGGCAGTTTGAAAAGTATTCACCTCACACAAAACTGTTTATTAGTCTTATGCAGCCACATCTTCTGGAACAGTGGGACTGTTAGCAACGTATAGCCGTATTGGAGAACTATTTAAATGACTGTATCCAAGCACTGGAGTGAATTGCCTTACAGTAGGTTGTCATGCTGATTCTTTTTCTTCTTCATCTTTTTTTTTTTCCCAACTGCCATCTGTGCTCCAGAATTTAGGTTTTCATTAAAGCAAAAATCATCTGTAAGGATTTCAATCTCATTCACATTAAAACTCCTCGGAACAAGTGACAGCAAGGTCCTACAGTGACATAAAGCAACACTTAAATCCCATCCAATTCTTTTCCAGTTTGTATGCACTAGTTTTGTATGTACTATGTTTGTACTAGTGGTCATCATTAGTATAAAATCTGAGTAATTTTTAAGTTGTTTGGAGTTACCTGGGCACAAAATCAGAAGTCAAGTACCTAATGTTGCAAAGAAGCATCTTAGCTCTTCTACACGCTTGCAGATGCATCTCTGAGAAGGAAGAACTATCCCTTTAATCTCAATGTAGTATTAATTTGGAGGTCTAATGATAGTAACTTAAATGTTAACTCTATTAACTTTCTCACTTTTGATCAAAATATATGAGATTAGTTGTTTGGGGATTGACAGAGGTTGCACTATGCAGTAGCATGAGTAAATGGAGAAATAAATTACTAAGAGTCTGAACTACTTATTAAAAAAAAACTGTGAATTTTCCTGTGATAACTTTAAAAATATGTTTATTTTAAATCCATTCAGTGGTTTTGTGGGTGGGTTTTTCAGGAGGAGCACCATTATTTTTTTCCATTCTTGTGTTTGTATCATTTTGAATTGTGGAGGAACATAGGCTCAAACCCCACCTTACTAATATTTGCTATTACTATTTGCATCACTATCATTGTCCAAACCATGGGGGAACTCTGTAACTCTGTGCTCTTTAGGAAGTAAGAGACCAGCTAGTGGTGCCAGGGTCCAGATTATCAGTGACGTCAGGAAATGACGCCATCAGGACCTGTTGCAAGAAGACATGAAGATTGAAAACCAAAAAAAAATCCATGAAGCAAATTGCCTTTAATCCTCCACCTCCCACCGTTGATCTTGTTCAGCGGGGGGGCTCATTTTCACACTTTTTTTTTAATCAGAATTGTTTGTGTTGTGTTTCCTAACGTTTTTGCTTATGGAAGTATTGGTTTTCCATTAGCAAACACAGGTTTCTTAGTGTTTGGAAGTTTTAAAAAGTGACATTGACCAAAAAAAAAAAGAAAAAAAAAGGAGGATTCTGTATAGCAGTACAAAAAAAACGAGTCATGTTAGTATTTTGAAAGTTTGCACTGTGCAATTATTTCCCCTTTTTCTGGGTAACACCCTTCGTTGGACACCTCAAGTAATTCCTTTCTGAACTGCTGGGGTTTTGTGCAGGGAAGGTCTCTTCTCTGTGTATTCATCAGGCCTGACCCTATTTAACTTGTAAAATCTGAGATTCATGAAGCCTGAAATAATGTTTGCACAGCCCTTGGAAAGTATAAAGTGTATCATAATTGCTGAGTGCAACATAATTGTTAATTATTATGATGTGGCTTCAGGCAGCATAAAAACAGCAGTGTGCTCACACTCTTCATCTGCAGGAGACAAAATAAATCACAGTATTATAAAAAATACTGTATTCCATAGGCCAGTTGACAGAAGAAGTGGTGTGGAGGAGAAATCCTACCATTGTGAAACACGTTCTGCTAAAACACAGTATTTTATGGAAGGTTTGGATCTTGTGTAACATTTTAAGGTAAAATAATTGTCATTAAAGTATATATCACCTTGCAAATAAAAAATATCAGTTCTACAAACAAAATAAGTGAAAGAATTCAAGCAGGTTAGAAAACAGGGCAGTGAAGATATTTTTTTCTTCTGCTAATGCAATACAGGAAAAGGCAATGCTGGGGAAAAAAGAAGTTTTGTGAAGAGAGGAGCCAGTAGGTTGACCAAGTGGTTGTGCAGTTCACACCTTTTCCAAGTAAATTCCTTAGAAACCTGTGTAATTGGTGAGTAATGTTTTACTGAATTACTCTCTTTGGACTGTCAGTGGAACAAAGTGAGAAAATGCAGTGTGTGAGTGCCAGTTGCCAGCTGCAGCTGCATTTCTTCACGAAGCTGGGTCTTCTTTGCTCTGTAGTAGAGAAAATGTCCTAAGATGAAATGCTGATGGTCTTAAGTCCGTGGAAAAATTTTTGGTCATAGATATGATTTTTGCTCACACAGATATGGAGACACATTTCAGGTTGCTTTGATGTCCTAAAAGTTTTTGGATCTCAGCTTGTAAGTGTGAACAGGGCAGAAAAAGGTGATATGAAATCACACTTGGAAAAGAAGAGGTTCCTGATCCACATGTTCTAGTGCAAAATCTATTAAGTAAAGAAAAGATATTTGCATATACCCAGTATAAGTGAAAGAGAAAATCATTTCCCAGTACAAAGGCACTATGGAATTGCCAGGCCTCGTGTTAGTTTGGTTTATATCACACAGACTGATGTGTACCAGTAAAAAAATTAACAGCTGGGTATTTTGGAAGGAATGGCACATATTGCATATTTTTAGGTTTCACGTTAGAGGAGACATTTTTCTGATATTGAAGGTACTTTTTATGCAAAACTTCACCCACAACAAATGACTCAGACCTAAGAAAACCGCCTCAATGAGAAAGCTGCTTGGTAAGTGGTGAGCTGGTAAGGGCATACTGATTTTATAGAGCAAATGGTTTGAATATATCTTTGTGACTAATGGGATTCACCATCACACACAGTCTTTTTATAGAATATAGCATATGTACAACATGCAACATCAAAATATTTTACAATTTTGCAAAGTCTTTATCTAAGAGATTTTTTGCAGAACACTGTATTCATCTATTATTACATAAGTTTATATTAGATCTGTTTGTCCTTATACCATTTGTGCAGGTTTTGCGGGGATCTTTTTCTTAGCCTTAATCTCACAGTAATTATAGCTTCTACCAACTGTTTTCCATCATGGTGATACCCATGCAGATTACCACATTTATCGGAGGAACCAAGAGGGAAAATAGCTAGAGCACAGAATTTCTGATGAGTTTAACAAAGTGTGATATTCAGGGTGGTTTAGATCATCTTCTCTTGTTTTTACTGTGCAGTGGAGTTTAGAAAGTATTTTAGCTATTACTGTAGGGATGTTTAAGTTAGTTATGTTAAAAAAAACATAAGTATAGATGTATTTACTATATTAATACTAATACAGATACTAAATGTTTATCAGCAGGGTGATTCAGATCAGGCAGTTATACAGTTGTGTAAATAATGCTGTAGTCAAGTATGAAATGGCTGCAATTCCACTTTATAGTCAAAACAGATCAGAAGATATGGGACAATAATGTCTGATTAACCAATCCCATATTGATAAAATGTAATTTAAGTGATGATTTAATGAGAAAAAAAAAACTTTTAATTATTCTGATACAGGAATATGGTGAAATATTTAAAAGGAAAAAAATGCTACAAAAACATACATTGTTTTCAGAAATAGAAAAAGGAGACAGCATCAAACTTACAGACTTGGAGCATATATGTTAACTGTAGAAGATATTCTATGTAACCAGAGAGATGGCTTCTAGTGTAGTGATCAAAGAATCTTTATATTCACTCTAGACTTAAGTGAATGGAATTACTTATAATTTAAAACAGATTCCCTTACACATTTTGGAAATACGATGAAAAGCTCTAAATCTCCATGTCTAGAAATATACTAGCCATATCAATGTAGTAATCATTGTGGCTCTTTCAAAATGAACTAGAAAAGAAATGCTTATTTATATGGAAAAAGTGTCAAGCAGAACTACTTTTCTCTGTAACCTCATATATCCATGCTATTAAGAGAAATACATCCAGTGGATATATCAGTTCAGTTTGAGTTATTGTGGAAAAAACAGTTGACTACTACTGTGTTGGCTATATTTGGCATTTACTCCTGGATACCCTTAGGATATGAGGGACAGAATCCCTGTAAAGAGAAGCAATACCAGAAATGGAAAAATTCTGAGGCAGTTGATGTATAAACCAGGAAAAAAGAAATGCCAATTAGACAAACATGGAAAATAAAAATCTGTCATTATTTTTTGTTGTTTTGTTTTAGTCACTGCAGCTCTGCCACACACAGAAGTAGGATGAAGCAAGTCTGTTCCTTCTATCTCCTGACTATACCAAGCTATTGATCACTTATGATAATGTTGAAGTGGTTGTCTATCCTGTGTTGATGGTAGTACTTTCATTTGACTTCATTAACGTTTTAAATATGGATAGATTCATCAACCTTTATTCCAGCTTCACTATTACAAAAAAAAATGATCACAGAGAACTAAATTTTAATCATTACACAGTTGGTTGTCCAATGCTGTCTTTCAGCTGGTTGACTAAACCACGTTACCCTACTTCTTTTAGAAGAATGTCATAAAATGTAGTGGTAGACTAAGTGAAATTTAATTATATTACAGGTGCTGCTTCTCTCCTTCATATAAGGTCTGTTATTTGTCATAGATGGAAGTTAGGTTGGTATGACCTGATTTAATCTTGACAAATGTATTCTGGCTGTTGCTTTTCTCCTCATTATATCCTCGGCTTATTAATATCTCATGTGATGATTTGTTGAGCTGAGTTAGGCTGACCAGCTGCTAGGTATGATCACAAGATTGTATTACCAAAATATGCTTGTGCTAGGCCATCTTCCTGCTCACACCCAAGTTGCTTTTTCCTTTTTCCTTCTGTGGCACCAGTGTCCACTCAGCAAGGCAGTGAATCAAAATAAGCATTTGATTCATCAGAATTAACCCAACTGGGAAGAGAGTGATAGAGAGGAAGCAGGAAGAGTTTTTCAGCCTGATCAGTTTCTTGATCCAGCTTACCACAGAGCTGCAAAAATGCCAATGCATCACTCAGGTGAGGGCCAGATGTGTGGGACTAAGTAGGACTGCCCTGCTTATTGGCTACCCACAGATATGTTGGGTTAAAATGATCATCAACCCTTCTTCTCCTTGTAAATGCCAGCATGGCAGCTGCCTATTTCTAGAACCTCTTTTGTCGTTGATGTAAGAATAATTGTTAGTACGTTATCCAATTACCTATAAGCTCTCCTTTGGTAAGTTGAAGGTATTTAAATTTGATATGGCTGATAAAGTTTCCTAAGGCCAAAACTCTAAATTGTTGACTCCCTTGCCTAGCTGAAGAGCCTTGCTTTGCATCACAGTGTTAGCTCTCTGATCACTGGTAACCTCCCGAGGCTGCAGTTTCATGTTTCTTGGCTAAATAGTATGGCTGTCCCAGTTGTTCTGGTGTTTGTCATAGGGCATCACCCTCCAAGTTGTGCTGGTGCAAGTGGTTGAGAGTCAGTTTTTTGGATTAAATCGGGGAATTGATCCAACTTGAAAAAGTCATGTTTTATTAATTGTTTTCTTTTAAACCCAAATCCTCAAGGGAACAGCATGTCAATGAAAACAAGACAGGAATCGGGAATACCTTAAGCCACTGACCACTTTCTATTGTGAAAACAAGACCCTGCAAAGACTGGAGCAAAACAGCTTCGGATTTACATGATTGCAGCTGAGATTAAAATCTGGCCTTGATGTCTCAACCGTCTGTTTCCATCCCAAGAAAAGTGACTTTGTAATTCTGGGGGCAGGATTCTGCTTTCGTTCCTATAGTCGTATGTGACAAATAGCTCTACTGACGATGCTGATCTCTTGTTTATTCCAGTGTATATTGTATGAGTATCTACTCTACAGAAAATTACAGAATGAAAGGCGTGCTTTGGGAGAGATCTGTGTTTCAGTCTCTCTGGGTTTACACCCACACAACAGAGTGCTCTAGATTCATACTAGCCCAGCTCAGAATACGGACTTCTTAAAGAAACATGAAATGGACATAATATTCTCTCTAAAACTGTAGTATACTGCACCTCACCACTATCTTGGTAGCCCTGATTAAATGTGACATTTTTTCACTCCTTGAATTTTGCCCATATTTGAACTGACCTGCACAGGGAGTTTCTTAGATCTGTGAAGCAAAAAAAAACCCCACACAGTTGCCTATATTTTGATTTCGTTCAAATCCAGTGAAAATATATAAAATAGAAATGAAAATAACAATGAGATTCATTTTAATGAAAATGATAATCAACAGAGAATCTCATCGTGTTGAACATTGTGTTTGCTAGGACTCACTGTAAAAGTTTTAATCTCAAGAGGATAGTAATAATATATAAAAATAAGCCTTGCTCTTTTCTGTCCATTATTAGATTTCAAATCTTATGTCTGGTGCGTAGTGTCACCCACTGGCTGATGTAGCCAGTGGTACAATGAAGTATGCACTTCTATTTTTTTTCAGATTTCCATCCACTTTTTCAGTAGGAATTTAAAGAACAGATACCACGACCTTTATAAAACAAGTTGTAAAAAAAGGTGCTGTATTTATATTGTGGAATTTACTTGCTGACTGAAGAGCTTTTATTTAAAAAATAATAAAGCAAAAGGTAAGAAAGATGATGTGCTCTCTACTTTTGTATACTTTGTGTGTATCTAGGGGCATGTTTTTGCATATAAGAAGACACACAATTTGAAATGCCTTAGAAAAAGTTTTGCCTTCTAGCCCGACTTGTGTGTCTCTTCAAACGTGCATGTAGATATGTTTGTTTTACAGTGCTGCTTTTCTTGCATTCAATTCCCACTCCCACTTAGTAGAATCCTAACTCTATCTTGGTTTCTATCTTGTACCTCCCTCCTCTCTGCTGTGGAGTCTCTAGATTTGCATATACAGCCAAACATTAAATACCTCAAGAAGATCAAGGAGGTCAGATTCTTTTAGCTCTCTCTTCTGGAACCCAAATATTGAGTATATTTACAGATGTTCTTCTCTTTGCTTCTCAACGCGTCCTGCCGCCTTCCCCCTCTGCATGACCACACAGGAACCGTCTGTTTCCCTTGCAGGCGTAGCTGCAGCCTCTGTGCTTCTGCAGCTTCACCAGACATATCCTCCTTCAGCTTACAGTTTCCCAGGCCTGAATCTGTGCTCTACCTGCAGAAGGTTTCCTACGTACCACCACCAATAGAGCATGTCTCTTCCTTCTTTACAGACCAGGGCAGGTGCTTCACTGAACCCCTGCGTGTGGCTCAAGGATGGGTATTGCCCAGATCATGCACTGAGAGAGGAGACTTTAAATGGAATCCCATGTACCATCAAACAGTACTAATGGAGAAGTGAAAGAAAATATCATTGGTTAATCTGTTAATCCACAATTTCTGCTTCCTTGTTTTTCCTCAAGTACATTTTAGTATATTGTAAAATACTGCTACTTTTGGGTTTTCTTTTGTTTTTCCAAATCTGGTTTTGCTCATGTTTGTAATTTTCATCTACAGCAATCTTAAGAAGAGGAAAACTTTATGTATTGTATTTGGTATTCATTAGCATGTGTGAAAAGTATATCTTTTTTGATATGTGCTACAGTTCTCTCTGGCAGGTCCAGGGAATTTGTCAGAAGATATATGTGTGCTGACAGGAATATTTCCTGTTTTCTCTACATTATAAGTGAGTGGTCATACACATAGGTGTTCATACGTTGTCCTGCTCCTCATCCATGAGTCAGGAATGTGCTGGTGAAGGCTAGCCACATACTGTGTAAGTAAGACTGTGAGTATCAAGTCAAGGAAATCATTTTCTCCTCTATTTGACACCTTTGAGACCATTTCTCGAATTCTGCGTCCAGTCTGGGCTCTCTTGTGAAAGAAAAATATGGATATATGGAGCAAATACACCAGGGTGGACTTCCAGAGAAGATTTAGGCACTTATATAAAAAACACCTATGATGGATGCATTTCCTCCTGCCATTTCAGCAAATACTTCTCTTCTCTGGCTCAAATCCATATTTCAGTAATACACATGGAGAGAGCAATTTTCCCTGCACACGAACAAGAAGTTGGACAACCCTAGTGTCCTTGCAGTGTCCCAGTCTTGATTCTAAATCCAAGGTAGGATTCGTAGGATCAATTCCCTTCTGATAAACTTAGATATTAACTGATTAACTGTAGATACTATCTATTTAGAAGCCAAGGAGAGGAAAGGCAAGTGCTGAGAAGGTAGTGTGCAAAAATTTCCAAAGAATAAAACCTGAAGATTGTAGTCCTGTTGAATCTGCAAGAACCGATACCAGGACACCAGGAGTGTGCTGAATGAGTTCGAGTCTACTAGCATCCACCAGCCTCAGCAGCAGTTTGTGTGACTTGGACCATATCCTAGCAGGCAGTAGCTGCTATCACACCCCACAGGATTATATACACACCCGGTGAAGCAAAGGGCTCCCTGGAGCACTTTCTGAACAACTACCTAAAGCCATTGGTGCACCGCTATGACCCTCTGCTTCTGCGTAGACAGGGGCTTGGTCTCCCTGCTCCAGCTGGTATCTATGATTGCAAGTGTGAGTGAACAAGTGAATGTGTTATGTAAACAGTTATCTGCTATCAATAATAACAGCTTAATGCTGGAAGAAATATTGGTTGTGATCTGCATCTCTCCTGCTCAAATCCCTCTTAGGGAAAATGGAATTTGCAACACTTACCAAAAAAGAAAGAAATATAATGATGCAGAGAAGGACTTCAGGCTGCCCCTCTTTTATTTTTATTTCCAGTAGAAAGTAAATGGAAATAGACTAAGCATTCAATAAATACCTAACAATGAAAATATTCACTCTCCAGAGCACTAATCATTCCTATTAATATTCCAGTAATTATCCATTAAATGTACAGAATAAATCAATCCAAGGCCTACTGTCCTGCCTTGAATAGTAGCTAGTACTAAATATGTCACAGAAAAGAACAAAAACCTGACAGAATGATGCTAAGGCATTGGTCAGCTCTTACAGAATGTGCATTTGTGCCTCCAAAAGTTGCAGCTGCACATTAATATATGTGTCTGAAATAATTACCTAATATTTAAAATTTAGCATTGTAAATTTAAATTCTCATTATCCAGATACATATCTAAACTTAGTAAATTTGTGTAGGTTTTCTGCCATAATGATGTTCTGTGACAAGGAGTATATAAGCCAATTTTGTTTTGCATGAAGAAGAGTTTCCTATTTCCACTTTTGAAGTTGTCACTAAATTTCAGTTTCAGCAAATGTTCCCTTGCTCTTGTTATAAGATCATGTATTTTATTACTACAATTCTTTTCGCATGTCCTCACTTAGTTGTCTCCTATATAAAGCAAACACAGGAAACTCAATGTTTTTACTAATTTTTATCTATATCTCAGATAAATCTTTAGTGGCCCTTCTGATAGAGGCAGTTAAAATTGTGCACAGTGTTTTAGATGGCAATATGTCATTTATCTAGCTTATTAACTTGCAATATATAGGCAGTGAAGTTGCAATATTTCTGTACTATTACCATTCCATTCCTCGTACAGCCCACTTTTCACCCCCACTTCTTCACGAAAAATTGTATTTTTTGAGCTATGTACAATGTTGGTTGGATCTTTTTTTTGAGACACAGTCTGTTTAGAGCTCAAGAAAGCAAACTCTTCAAAAGATTTCTTTTAAAGTGTGCTAAAGATATTTGCCAGCATTTGGTTTCATCTGCCATCATATTTTCTATTCACTAAAGTTGCTTAAGGCCTTCAAAGTTTTTCACAGTTTCTCTGGTCTTGATCAACTTAAATAATTCTGGAATGCCAGCAAAACTCTTTCCAGATAGTTGATAAACAACAGATGCCCAATATGGAACCTTGTGGCACACCACGGATAACCTCATGCCATAGCAACCATTTTTCCTTTTTTTATTTTTTGTTCGTTACTTTACCATTTTTGATCTACTTTGTCTCCTCCTCCTTCATGACTGTTTAACTTCTTTAGTTACTCTGTATAAAGGGTTTGGACAAAGACATTTTGAAATCTTAATAAGTTATGTCAACCTTTTCTTTTACCTACTAATTTTTACTAATTCATTCAGGGAAAAAAAAGTAAAAAATTAGCTCCTTTACAGAGATCACGATGCCTAGATCCTGTTATACTGTAAGCATTTGATAGTCACCTTTGGAGATTATTTACCAGATTTTGGAAACAAACTTTTTTGGCTTGCAATTCACTGGATGACTCCATGCACTTTTATGTAAGTGTACGTGCCACACAGGCGGTTCTCCAGCCCTCAAGGATGGTAGCTAATAGTGTTCTCCCACTCAGAAAGAGGGCATATTATTTGTAAAAGATATATGGCATAATATAATAGAAGTGCAATAATATAATGCAATGAAGATGGGTTATTTGGTGTGAGTACACGCAGGCACAAATCAGTACTCCTTTCACGTGGATCTCATATTTTCCTTTCTCTCTTTCCACATATACCTTCATAGCAAATTTATGTTTTTGCACATTATTTCTACAACCAATAACACCACTCTTAAATTATGCCAAGGGGGAATTTGCACATCGCAATTTGCACCTGAATTGGATTCATCCGATTCCTTTCCAAAATTTTCAATCCCAAACAAGTCTGCCTACTTGTTTCCTGTCAACTTCATGCTCCTTCCAAAGCCCACATTGCCAGCTTGTCTCCTACAGCTCGTCAGTACTTGCTGCCCTAGCACAGATAATGTAATGTCCAGCCTCTTCTGGCTGCAGGGACTAATCTCTCTGTAAGAGAGCCTTATGCACCGTATACCAACCAGGCCTCTTTGACTTCAGCGCTGTTAGATTAGTCTATAGCACCAGATGGCCTTCTGTCTTTTTGGCACCCTCACAAAATGGCCAATCTTCCTCTGTTGCTCCTGGGATGAGGAATATTTGCATAGGGAGGGTGACTGCTGCACTCTGAACTCTTTCCTTTTCTGCAGGAATGCTTTGGATTTAAAGCAGTTAAAGTCCGGGATGCTCAGGTAGCGCACACTGATCCCTTTAGGATAAAAGGAGTGTCCCCGAACACCAGAGTGAAAAAATCTGATTTGAAATTTCCACTGCTCCCTTTAAAAGACACTGTAAAGCTTCTCTTCTAGGCACAAACCTATATAAATAGGAGAATAGAATGACTCAACATGTCTGAAATCAAAAAAAGAAAAAAAAAGGAATAAAGGAGTAAAAGTAATAAAAAATGTTGCAGGCTGCTAGAGATTGTATACTTATGTGTGGTTATGATCCAAGGGGAAATTACTGGCTGAGTCAAACCTGCTGCTGGAAAGTGACTCTAGAATAAGCAGATTCTTCTCTCTGGAAAATGCAACTGCTCTGACGGCTCCAATGCAATGCTCTAATTGCAGCTAGTGCCTGAGGAAGCACAGCCCTTTACATAGTTCCCTGCAGCTCTCCAGGTGCAGCAGCAGCTCTTTGATTTGCAGTTGTGACCAGTTTCTAGCCCACAGAAGAACATAAACTTAGCTCTGAAGAAAATATTGAAAATATTGACAATTGTGTCACTCCTGGTGACACATTTTATCATGCATCCCTCTAAGCACAACTAAAAGTTTTGGTATAAATTTTGGTAATTGGATAAAGGAAAGCTCCGTTTCTGTCCACCAGGCCAGAGAGAGAGGATCTCTAGCAAGGAAGAAAAATTAGCTTAAAAAGGTACAGATACAAGACATGACAAACAATTTGTCAAAATGTAGAAATCAGAGTGCAAACTTTTAGTTTTCCCAGGAGGCAAACTCCTGAACTCTTGCACCTTGCCTCTTGAGTGACCCTCACCTCGGCAGTCCTCCTCTTTCCAAAATGACCTCACACTCGTTGTCTGGTCACCTTCTGTCCAACCAAAGTGAGAAAATAAGATGGCATTAGAGCTATTAACACATTTGCTCAAGTGAAATGGAGACATGAGGAGTCAAGGCCTTGTCATGTTCTGCACTGAGCTGGTGCAACAGGCTGTCCTTGGGGCCTGAGGTCTGGAACAGTACCTGGCTAGGGGCAGTTAAAACTTATTTGTCCATATTTTTGTGCAGTGTAGTCAATACAGGTCATTTTGTGGCTTCCAGAGTAAATGACAAGACAAATAATTTGCAGTGAGCTCCTCTGGTATGTGTGGTCAACACACATTTCATTACAGAGCAAGCAACTAACATATCAAAAGTGAAGACCTGGTACTTCATTAATTCACTTTCCGTCATGTTATTTCCAACTGTTCTTTTTCAGCATTTAGCTAAAGAAATCTCTCTGCTGATGTTACGAAGGATGACTAGCAAGGGATTCACGGTCTAAATGCACAGCGAGTAAGCGGATGGCTCTCCTTGTAGACATACTCTCTCTGTTTAACCGAAGATTTTAAGGAGTTTATGCTGTGAATGTCAGAAAAGGGTTTCCTGACCTAACTTGTCACTTCTTTAAAGCTGTTGAGAGAAAAGCTTGAACAGAAAATCAAATTTTCAGAAACATATTCTTTTCATATAGGGTAGAAGAGTAGCTGACTTCCCAGACTTATCTGAGGTAACTAGGATGCTTTTGAAAGCAGATCAGTTGATCCATGTAGGCAAATTCATCCACCATCGTGCATGGGAACTTCAAAGTGCTCATAGGATACCCAAGAACTGGGATGTGGCTCTTTATATCACTTGAAGACTCCCTTAAAAATCGCAGTTCTTATATGAGGTCTACATCCAGCCAATGTCATCAGAAAATCAAACTTTTCCTTGAGGGAAAGAGCATAGAAGAAGGATTGTGTTGCTCCTGTGTTTTTAAAAGCACTGCAAGTCATTTTTTTTTCTCTGTTGGGACAAAGATGTTGAAGTAATTTTATTCTGACATCTAATGTTTCTTAGTTCACTTGAAAGTTATTCCATGGTAGTTTAAGTATATATTACTTTGCTGATCTTTTTTTCTTTTTTTTTTGGAATTTGTGGTAGATGCTAAGTTAATTCTGGAGTTTTTATCCATAAGATTTACTTATTCTGGAATTTTTATGCATATAAGATTTACTCATACGAATTAACTCCCCTTTTCCACAAAAATACAATATAGATTTTAAAAAAGCAGGAGTAAATCTTCTGTAAATCTCCCTTTTTTTCTTTCCTTGTAAAAGCTCCTTTGAAAGAAAGAAAAAAAGGATCATATCATCTTTTTTTTTCTCAAATTCCTACTATTTAGCTAGAGCTAAATAGAGCTACTGAATTAACAGGACAGTGTTGGCATGTAGGTTACTACTGTAAATTAAGGGAACTGTGTGCAAGGGCAAACTAAATGTTAAGTGGATGTGTGAGTAGATTCTGAGCAATAAAGCATCAGTGTATGACAGAGGCACATAGCACTGAAAAGGTATCATATCGCATGGGCTTCTCTAGACCAGCAAGGCAATGTAGGTTAGATAAAGCCAGGCAATATTATTGCCTGCAGTAACCTCAGAGGGAAGTTGCTGGTTGAAGGGTTTTTTTTTCTGAAATATTTACTCACAAACTAAGTTATTGATTAATGCTAGATATTCACTTCTTCATATGAAATCCCTGTTTGCTTTGCCTGGTAGTAAGCAAAAAATGAATAAAAAGCCGTTTTACCCTAATCTATCAAAACAAATGTTTTTTAAAACTAAGTCAATAGAGTTCCTTTGCCAAGATTTTCTCTTTTTTGAGCATTATGGCCAGCCAAAGATCACCATCAAAAAGAAAACTATCCCTATTTAGATCAACTGGCAGACATAAAACCCCATCTGTGTGTTGTTTAACAGGTGCCATTTTAGATCCATAGGGAGCAAAGCACGCTTTGTGCAGATGGACACTCATTCATTGGGCCCTTGCTAGGAGTGGAATATTTATTCAGCATTGCCTGCCTACTAACTCAACAGTCGAAAGGCATGGCGAGAAGCCTTCCTGGTGGAATATTTTCATGAGAAGCAAATAGGAAGAAGCAGAAGCAATTCCAGTAAAAAGTATTGGTTCACATTTGCTACTAGTCCCATTTTGATCAAGGATTGCAAGATCTGGCAGGTGTTCTGGGGAGGCACTTGGTGCTGTCCAAAGGCTTTAATCATTAACAGAAATGCTATCAAACTGTATATTTTTCAGGGGAAAGCAAGTGAGTTCCTTCCACTGGCATCAGCTGTGTTAATTTGAATGGATCCTGATCGGTTCCACCTGCTGTTCCCAGGACAGGAGGGACCTTCTCCCTGCTTACATCATCACTTCCATGTTTTTCTTTATAATTGGCCTAGAGAAGAGGAATGATGCAGGAAATGATGAATGAGCTATGAAAGTTTTAATTTATGTAAATAATAAAGGTTTATTTTGTGAAAGATGCCAACATTTCAAAGTGTACTTTGGTAGTGGTAGTGAAAAGCTATCATCAATGCTGACTTGGTAGTGAAGAGGAATACTTTTTGTTGTGGAAGTTGCTACCAAAATTCTGTGTTTTGTGTTGTTCTGAAAACAGACTGGGTAATTAGAAGAGATATTCCTTTAATGCCATGAAACCTTGAATTTCTCAGTCTGTGAAGCTGAGACAATCTTTCGGGTCTTCTTGCTCCTACAATGCTTTGCAAAAGGCTTTTCATAGCATCCCAGGGATGGAATCTCATCTACTTTAGCTAGGGCTTTGGAAAAGCAGATATGGAGGATAGCCTGACTCTATCTGTGAGGTCGACAGTGTTTTCAGTGCAGCAGTCATTTATGGCAAGTTAATATACCATGAGTATGTCGTGCATGTCTCGGAGTGACAGTGTTGTCTGTGCCCTCACGGAAATGATGATGAATTCAGTAG
The DNA here is from genome assembly GCA_013389825.1 of Crypturellus undulatus. Taxonomy (NCBI): domain Eukaryota; kingdom Metazoa; phylum Chordata; class Aves; order Tinamiformes; family Tinamidae; genus Crypturellus; species Crypturellus undulatus. Next base: position 150,805 of record VWPW01015283.1, read on the forward strand.
TTATAATATCCACCTGCTAATCTTTCCGTAGCACCAGGACACATAGCTCCTCTGTGATAAGCATGGGCCAGCGACATGCGTATTTTTTATGCTGTTTAAGCTTAGCAGAGGAGTCTCCATGTAAATGCCAATATGGCATGTGCAATAAGGTATAGCAAGCCAGGCGGCGTGTCCTTGGAGCTAAAGGGCTGAATCTGAGGCTGCAATTAGCTGCACTTGATTAGCACTACCTGCAATTAGGTGAAAACAAGATTCAACCGATTAGTACCACTGTGCTTTTGATTTTACATGTAGTAGTTTGTTAACATATGTACTCACAAAGACCAACACAAAATAGTTCATTGCAAGATATATTTGCAGACCTGACAATTCTAGAACACTGAGTTAAACTTCATGCCCTTGTCCCCTATCTCTTTTCCCCTCATTGCTTCTGACTTATGTAGGAGAAAGAGTGCAAGAAATAAGTGCTATATGTTTGATCTTAAAAAAGAACTTAGGTGGCCTCAGTTAGGAACCAGGCCTTGCTGAGCAAGGCACAACTTTTATGTTGTTGTCTATTATTTTAGTGCCCTCTAAAGAATCATAATTGTTTCAGGAAAAAAAACTGCTCTTTGTCCTTCAAAAATTAGAGTCTAATTTTTAAGATATGAAAAAAAAATGACAAACAGAAATGGAGCTTAAATTAAGAACCAGTGTGCGGCACAGAGATTAGTATTTCTGTTTCTACTATGAGTAAGGTAAAAATATTACCAAAGAAAGGAGATTTTTTTAAGCTCCATGGTCAAACAAAGGGACAAATTGTTGCTGATTTTGTATCCTTTTCAGTGTCTTTTTCAGGTCTTTTGTATGTGTGTGTGTGTGCAATACTGCAAGAGATAGCATCCTGGGAATTGGAAAAGAAACATTTCATATCTCTATTAAGTTTTATACACCTTCTAGAGACAGTATCTGCATATAAAGAAAGAACCAAAGTTATATTTTCTGGAAAGAACATAAATATGTGTATGCGGGAAGGATAATTTTTTTTGATATTTTAATAAAAAGAAATTCTATGAAATATCTAGAGTATTTACAATATTCTGAGTGCTTTACCATAAATGAATAGCCTGGAACCTTCCAGACTTGGAACTGCTTGTAAGAAAATGCAAGTAAAACTTTCAGTATATCCCACTCTTTTTTTCACTTCATAATTCTCATCCCAAACCCACTGAGCTTAGTTGGAGTTTTTACACTGCTTACTGTGCACTTAAAAATCAGACTGCCCTTAGGCTCAACAGGTCGCTTTTAAGTTCTGGTACTTCTCTTGATTCTCTTGAAACTGAAAATTCCTCTGTTCTTTGACTACCAAGAACTCTCAACTACATTTCTGCATTGCTAGAAGAACACCTTTAGAGATAAGGGGAATAGCAGATACCGAAGACAAGACAATCTCTGGAAGTCAAGTATAACTGAAACAGAAACATTTAAGAAAACCACCGTCTTCCCTTCCCTGAGCACAGCATGTACAGCAACTAAAAAAAACCCTAAAAATATGTATTTCGCATTTCTCCCCATAAAACACTTCTTAGTGTTTTCCAAATGTAAAAAAGAAAAACATAAAACCATGCTAGACTAAAAGAAGGCTCTCATTTAGCTAAAAAAAAAAAATATTCAGGGTTAGGTTTTAAAAATGACCAAGAGACACAGCTCTCCTTATACTGTAAACAGCTGCCGGAATTACAGTTCACTGTCCAGCCCAGTCACTGGTATAGATGCATTAGGGTAGAATTTAACATAGACAGGCAAACATTGTCCTTGTTTTATTCCAGATTTTAAAAGAAGACCCTGATCAGAAATGTGACCATTTACACAAGAAAGGCTTTTAAGAAAAGAACCTGGATCAGGTTTTCTTCTAGTAGAGGAATTCAGAGAAAAATAAAAAACAAGTGCAAGGGGCAACCAGAGGTATACACTCTATTCTTTAGAAAAAGAGCTTCTGAGGATATCTGAAGAGGTCTCAACTGTGGCTATCATGTTTCTGCAATTCCCCCACTGGGGATTTTTCTAAACCATGTAAACTCATCTGTCACGGGTAGGGAGGAAGAAATTCAAATCAGCATTAACTTCACATAGTTGCTAACTGTGCCACCTGCCATAGCGAGATGTCACCTCTGTTTCAAATGATCCAGTTCTGTCATTGATAAAAACAATAGTATGAGGATTTTGTAAAGGGATGAGCCTTGATCACTCATCAGAGGAGAAAAAATCAGAAGAGTGTATAGGAAAATGTATTGGAGGGTCCCCAGATATTCAGTAAAGTTTTAGGAGTTACGGGCCTCCACCGTTCTTGCTTTATATGAATGTTTGCACATTTCTGGAGACCAATAATCTATTCAGTGACTTTTGCACTGTGAAATCACTCAGTGTTTTATTGTGTTTTTTTCCTTTTAAAAACAGAAAGGTGTGAAGGAAAGGAAATGGTGAAGGAGGTACAAGATGATGAAGTCACTCAGCCACTGAGAGGGAAAATACTGTTATTCTCCCATACCAGCACACCACTAAACTACAGTTTTTGCTAGGAGAAAAATACTGTTTTGATACTTTTATTCATTATTTTTATTTGTAGGCTTCTCTATGGCATTCTGATCTGCTACGGATCATACTTATGATTCAAATATAAGATAAAGATGAACATGCACAAAAATATATTTTGGGGTACTTCTATCTTCCTCATTACATGCAAGACTGACATTTCCAATCAGCACTAAGAAAAACTTGAGCACAAGAGACTGTTGATTCACCACAGCAGAACATAGCAAAATGTTCTTTGATATCATCTCCAGACAGCTTGGCCTCAGAACAGCTTCCACAGAATCAGAGGATGATTGAGGTTGGCCAGCCTCATTAGACAGCCTTAATTATTCTGTGATTCTGTGACATTGGAAGAGACCTTTGGAGATCATCTAGTTCAACCCCCGGCTCCAGCAGGGACACCTAGAGCACACAGCACAGGCTGACATCCAGGTGGGTTTTGAAAATCTCCAGAGAAGGAGACTCCACAACCTCTCTGGTTAAGCTGTTCCAGTGCTCTGTCACTCTCACAGTCAAGAAGTTTCTCCACAAATTCAGGCAGGACTGTGCTATAGTTTGTGGCTGTTGCCTCTTGTTCTGCTGCTGGCCACCACTGAAAAGAGTCTGGCCCCATCCTCTTGACACTTTTCCTTAAAGTATTTCACAGAATCACAGAATACTTAAGGTCGGAAGGGACCTTTAGAGATCATCTAGTCTAACCCCCCTGCTCCAACAGAGACACCGAGAGCACGTGACACAAGGTGGCATCCAGGCAGGTTTTGAAGATCTCCAGAGAAGGAGACTCCATAACCTCTCTGGGCAGCCTGTGCCAGGGCTCTTTACTCTCACAGGAAAGAAGTCCTTCCTCATATGGAGGCGGAACTGCCTGTGTTTCAACTTACACCCATTACCCCTCATCCTGTCACCAGCCACCACAGAGAAGAACCTGGCCCCATCCTCCCTACAATGACCCCTCAGATAGTTGAACATGTTGATCAAATATTTATTATTATTATTTATTATATTTATACACATTGATTAGATCCCCTCTCAGCCGTCTCTTCTTTAGGTTAAACAGTTCCACCTCTCTCTCAGCCTGTTCTCATAGACCAGATGTTCCAGTCTCCTGGTCATCTTTATAGCCTACGCTGGACCCTCTCCAGTAGCTCCATGTCCCTCTTGTACTGGACCCAGTACTCCAGATGTGGCCTCACCAGGACTGAGCAGAGACGGACAATCACCTTCCTCAACCTACTGGCAACACTCTTCCTAATGTACCCCAGGACACCATTGGATTTCTTGGCCACAAGGGCACACTGTTGGCTTATGGTCAGTCTATGGTTCACCAAGATCACTACGTCCTTCTCCTTAGAGCTGCCCTCCAGCAGCTCAACCACCAGCCTCTGTTGGTGCATCAGGTTTTCCTCCTGAGATGAAGGACCCTTCCGTTGCCTTTGATGAACTTCACAAGATTCCTTTCTGCCCATCTCACCAGTCTGTCCAGGTCCCTCTGGATGACAGCACAGCCTCTGGGGTATTGGCCATGCCCAGTCATGTATCATCAGCAAACTTGCTGAGGGTGCACTCAGTCCCTTCACCGGGTCGTTGATAAATAAATTGAACAGGATNTCTTCACCAGGTCGTTGATAAATAAATTGAACAGGATTGGACACAATATTGACACTGGGGGTCACTGCTAGCTACAGACTCCCAGCTGGAATTGAGTCTCTGATTGCAACACTTTCAGCCAGTTTTCAATCCACCTCAATGTGCCCTCATCTAACCCACACTTGCTGAGCTTGCCAATGAGGATGTTTTGGGAGACAGTGTTGAAAGCATTGAAGCATTGTTGGAGTCAAGGCAGACAACATCCACTGCTCTCCCTTCATCCATTCAGCCAGTCGTTTCATCACTGACGGCTATTAGATTGGTTAAGCATGATTTCCCCTTGGTGAATCCAGGCTGATCACTCCTGATCACCTTCTCGTCCTCCACTTGCTTTGCTCCTAGCCTGCTTTAGTGGCTGCCTCTCCTGCTTGGACTCCTCAGACTTCCTTGTGCCCTGGTGTACAATCAACCACTTGGTCCCATCTTCCTCATTTCTTTGCCCTTTGATTGTCAGACATCTTCTTCTGCGCATTTTCTAGGGGAGTCCTTCCTCATGCTCCCCACTCCTGGCACGTGTGAGAGAGCCCTGACGTGCTCAATGCTTCTCTTATCAGCCACTTATCATTTCCGGGGCCTACTCTCTTTTCCTTTCGAAATCATGTGAGGTTTTCTCAATAAGCTCCATTGTATTTCATATCTAAGTTCACTTCTTATTTTGTGTTATGAATTCATTTGTTTTCCTTGGGTCTGCTAAGCGCAACTAGTCTGTATATGGCTCATTAAATTACTTCTAAGCAGCTACAACCAAACCTTAGCCAGTAGTTTCTGTTAAAGAAGTGGTATTTATTCTTGCTCATTCTCTCTGTCCAAGTAAAAAAATCATGTTTGTATGTAATTCATGTTTGAAGTTCATCCAATAAAAAAAGCAGATTCTCCAACCTGTTTTTTCCTTTATTCTCCAAGTGTGAAAATAAGATTTATCAGTTATTAACTTGTTTATTTTTTAAGGTATCTAGCTTTGTGTCACTGTTGATTTCACTATTTGCAAACTGGCTTTGTCATTTTATTGATAGCACTTGAGTGAAGAACTCTCAGATAATATATGCAAACTCACAGCTCTCAACAAGCTTTACAGCTCCGTTAATGAGGGGATTAACAAGAGCACTGCAATGTATTTAACCTGCGGCACTAGCTCTGTTTCAATAAGACTTCAACAGCCTATTAAATGGAGTGGGGGCTCAATTAACCCAGACAAAGGCCACTCTACTGAACATGGCAGGGAGGACCACAGTTAGCATCTGCCTAAGCAGCTTGTTCTGAGCTGGAAATAAAGAGGGTGACATGTTCTCGCCCCGAGCTATGATATAACTGAAATGGTGATTCTAGTTCATCTGGGCTGACTGAATAGGTGACGGCATTGAAACCCACCACTATCTCGCCATATGACAGTTTGTAAAACCAGAGTGCACTCAACGGTCACCCAGAGCCTCCTGCGTGGCCGGGCTGCGGTATTGTTCCGAGCGCGCTGGGAGCTCTCGCCCGCGCCGGGCTGCGGAACCAGCACGGTGTCGCCTTTGGACGCCCAGGGGAACATCTATCTGTAGATCTTACAGGGAATGTTATGTTTTAACAGGCTCCTCTTGGAGAGAGCTTGGGTACAGAGGTGTTATTGGTCTTTACGTAATCTGATATTTCATTGGGGTTTGGGATATAAACTCAAAGATGACATGGAACCAGTGCGGGAGATGATTGACCTCACTTAAAAGCGCAGGTAGTACGATATCAATATGTCTACATTCCTCGCTCAGTTCTTGCTTAAATTTCATGAGTTTGTTTCAAAAGCTGCTACCCATCCTTATTGTTAGCTTCCTGTTAGAAATGCTTTGCTTGATAAAAATCTATTATTTCAGCCCTGTTTCTGGGATGAGAAGAAACGGTTTATGCTCCTCCTGGGGCAGAACTCTCCCTGTAAATTAGCTAATTTACCTACACTGGGATCTACTTTATGTGGTAGATCTAGGTTTAAGCTTCTCAGTGGATATTGTTCTTTATTAGGAAATGGTCATTAATGAAAGAAGGAGGCATCAGTATGACGCCATGGTATAAGAATCCAGGTGTCACATTGCAATTATATGCAAGAAAAATGAAAATGATAGCAAATAGCAATTTTTGCTATTGAAAACAATAGGAAATAACTGAAATACCTGCCTAGCAACAATTAAAAAAATGCAACTAACTTTTAGTTATCAGTAGATAACTAAAAACCTAAACTACTAACCTGACTAACCTAAACTAAAACTACTACAAACCACACTAGAGACAGACAGTAGCTAGAAAGGGGATATTATGGATTAAATCCTGGATTAAATGTAAATTCTTTCAGAAAACAGGCGGTTTTTTTGACCCCTGTGTCATGATACTATACCACAGCTCTGCTCAAAAAAGTGAGACAGTATTTAACACATCTTCCATTCATTGAGGAGTGCCATGAATATGTTCCTTAGAAAAACACATCTTTGTGAGTGTACATCAAGTAGTAAGTCTGCCAGTGGCACTTGACATAATCTGGTGACAGGACCAATAAAAATAGTTACATTTTTAGAGGAATTCAGAGAGGAAACAGGTCCACTGAAATAGTTTGGAAGGATGCACCATGGAGAGTGCAAATGCAAATGGTAAATCCATGTATATAAATGGAATTTACCTTTGTAACTCACAGAATACAAAATACATCTGTTTCCCATAGATATCAAACATATGAATTTATCTGATTTGTATGTATTGATAAACGTGCATACTTCTTTTGGCATGACCATTTATTCTAGTACTCTGTGTATGTGGTTATAGGTGAGATTCACACTGAAAGAATCAGCAGAAGCCTTCTCTTTTCCATAGGCCACTGCAAAGTTTTTGACTCTTGTGAAATCTTAGTTTTTAAGTCTTCCAAGGCAGAAAGCATTTCTAATGCACTAAAACCAAAATCTCCTTCAGAGATAATTAAGCATGAAAGAGGAGAGACTAAATTACTCTTCCTTTTAGAGTCAAGTTTAAGTTGATTTTTAATTATCATAATAAGGACACATGCTGCTAATTCTATACTTTTATATGGAGGGTAAATTTCCTTTCTTGGATCCATATTTTTTTATAGTTGGAGGATAAAATGGCTGAATTACCATAGTAATGTATTGGACTTCCAGCAGGGAAAAATAAAGGCAGGTTTTTAAACAAAAAGACTTTTTCTTTCCTAATGTAATGGACTTGTTCTATTTGTTGTACCTTTTTAAGGCCTTGGTCTAATCTGAGGTTGCTAGGGCAATATCATCTCTAACCATATCTAACTAAGCAAGCCTCCTCAGCAGTATACACGCATTATTAAAAACACGTATTATTTTTAAAAAGGGGAAAAAGAAAAGATTAGAACAACAAATTGTGTTCTCACATAATTAGGAACTGCGTTCTGCCCTCCACAATCAGGTTTCCACAAATTTGGGTGCAACTTAGTAGTTTTATTCTGATTCTTTGACTCTATGATACAATGAGGTACCTCTGCTTGGCACTGTACAAACATATCAAAATCAAGATGCAAAGATGATATTAGTGTTGGCCTTGCCCAGCTTGAAATTTTTTATGTCCTTTTCCTCCTATCCAATCCAAGGTAGTATTGGGTCTGCAGTAGTGACAATAACAGAAGCTATTTGGGAAGAGCATGCAAGCTTGGTTACTTTGGTAGCCCCTCGTATTTCACCAGCATCCACAACTTTTGGACTTTAGAGAATACATCCTTCATAATTTATTTTGCTGTCTTCTTATGGATGCGTTATGCATGAATTTGTCCACTTCCCTTTGAACCTGCTATTATTTACCGCCAGAACGAAGGTGGCAACAGATTCCGTAATTTCACTACTGTTTTTAGAAAATAAAAAAAAGGACTTTTAAAAATACTTATAGAGTTCCTATTTGTTGTGTGCAGCCTGTTTCGAGCCATGTGAGATTTGCTGAAGAACTCTCATGTTTTCCACTGCCGTCATAGCTTTATAAACTTGTTATCTGCCCCTCACCCATCTTCTGCCCAACTTGGAGTCCCAGTCATTTAGTATCTTACAAAAAAAGCAGTGCCCTTTACTTAGTTATTTTATTTACTCTTCTTCAACATCTCACTTCCATGTGCACTCTTTTCTCCTCATTCTTTCTTTTGAAAGCATGAATAGCATAATAGAAATGATTCAGTGAAGAGATACAATATGAGAAAAATTACTTAACGTGCCTTTCTGCTGCTCTTCTTCAAAATATTTTTTTTTTTCATTAGACAAAAATATATGCCTATATAAGCAGCCCACAGATCTTTGTTCCCTCTCATTGTCATACTGGATTTACTGGCTTCCAGACATGGCAAGTTAACTGGTCAGTTAATACCTTTAACATTTTTAAGTAGTTATTTTCTTTACTTTTATTGGCAGCTGATTCCCCGAGAGTTGAATTGCACAGGAATAAAGATGTCTGTTAATTTTTCAACTTAATTCATGGTTATCAAGAGGCGACATAAATCACTGTGGTAGTAGAAACTGAGATGGTATTGTAATAGGATGAATTTATTTCTCTGACAGATAGCAATATTTCAGAGTATCAAGAATATAGAAATTGATTAAAGTATAAATCATAAGACTATGGGTTAGGAAATCCATTAGATTCATTTCTATGGAAAACAATGAAGAGTCTTTAATTTAAAATATCAGATATCAAATATCAGAGAACTGAAGCATGCTGAAGTGTGGATATTTAAATGAAGGGGAAAAAGAAAGGGTGAAAGCAAAATGGAGAATGGTATACGAAAGGAAATATGCAAAATTTCGTGGGTGGGCAGAGACATCTAACAGCCAATTTGTACCCACAATTAAAAATTATGTTTTATGGACTCAGAAAAGCATTCCCTTATTTTTGGACCTTTAGCTGTGGATTGTTTCCTGTCCAAGATCATCAAACCTGGTGAGACCTTAGATTGTGCAGCTTATGGCTGTCACAACGAACACTGAGTTCAAAAAGAGACTTGGAAGTCTTCAAGCAAAGAAAATGAACATCTTTCTGGGATCCTTGGACAGCTGCCAGCTCACGCATTAAGCTCTCCTTTCCAAACCAATTGTTCTGTTGTTTTCCATGTAAATATAGACTTCATCTTCTGCCTGGACTTCAAGTTTTTCACAAAATAAAATTGCTAGGCTAAACATGTTTTGCTTTGTTTCATTTCATTTTTCCTATAACCTTCTGATTTATCATCATTTGCCATGATGTAAGTTGTATATGTTGGAAGGGAAAGATGACAGATGAGTATACAGAGACACTCCTTAATCAGGAAGGATATAATCAGAATCATGTTTTCTACTATCTGTTATATATTAAACACTTTCAGTTTACAGTGAACATAATTGCTATTAATAGCTAATCCTTAGAATGCTGCAGTCTATTTCACAGCTAAATACTGCAGCTCAACCATATCATTTGCCCAGAACTAAAGGTATTGGCCAAAAAGAAATCTGTAACCTGGAAAATATTCATATCCTGGAAAATATCTGTGATTGATGCCACAGATGGTATTAAGTATGTGCCGGTGAAATTTGACTTACAGTTGATTTTCAAGAAATGTAAATTACTTGATGGCCATCAAAAGGATCACTATATGAGATAATGTGTGAATGGACCTTGAAGCTTTCAGCCAAATAAGAAATGTGCAAATTGCTTTACTAGGTTGGACCTGAAGCTTGAGCACAGCATCCGGTAGATGACAATGAGTAACAGTAAGGTCTGTCTCACCATCTACTCATTAAGTTCTGGTGGATCAGTTTTAACATTCCTTCAAGATTTTTATAAATAACATTTAATATTAATAATTAATTATAATATACCTAGATACTCTTGATATGCTAAGTACTCTGCTTAATAAAGTCCAATCCCCTTTTGATTCTTCTTGAATTCTTGATCTACTGGCTTTCAATGAGTATTCCAGTCTAAGACCAGATCTCGTGTGAGAATGACTTTCCCTTGCTTTTTCTATTTTCCAGTGTAAATGAATGTTCTTCCCTTCCTCACAGTGCTAAACTTCTCTACTATGTATATTTATACACTTCCATTTTAATTTTCCTCTTTTCTTAGTTTCTCCAGATACAAGAATATAAATGTCAGGTAGATGTCAAGTTTTCTAGGCTTCTGAATGCTGTTTGCAGGTAGGAAATTGAATGGATTAAGCTAAGCGTGTCATGGTTTTTTCTGTGAGTCTAATCAGATCATTTACTTAGGATTTTATTAAGTAGTACTAGAATTACGGAGCATTTATGACAATGGGAACTAGATTACTGTTCATTGACCTTGGTGCTTTTACTTAAATTGAAGGAATTGAGATTTGAGAGAACCAAGAAATTCATTCTTCTTCTCAGCTTCACCAAACTATTTGATGATTTTTTTGTCCTCGTTGAACCTTTATCCATTTTTTCATTCAGAAACTTTGGTGTTTGAAATTTGAAAACACGAAAATTCTGAATGTTTATGAAGAGAGACGTGAAGTCTGTTATACTTAAGATCATGTAAGTGATTTTAATTCTTTTAGCCACTTATCTCTTGAAAGTGAGAATAGATGCTAGCCTATGTACATTCAAATTAATACCTTAATTAAGCTTTGGAGTGTTGAGCATAGTAACAATAAAAAATGAATAACTCCCAGTTAACAGCTATCTCAGGTAATCTGATGGAATAATGGTAAATTGGTCCACCGATTTATGGTGTTTTCTACCCGTCTAGAGTGTACACTGTAGATCTTTGTGTTCTGTAAGCCCGTAGATAGTAATGTACATTCCCTAACAGTTACTGTGCAGACAACACAATCCCCTTGGTCCCCTCTTGTGTTGTGAGGCTCTGGCATCGCCTTGTCGTGTTCCAGTGCAGATGAGCACTGCTTACGGGAACCTGTTAGACCCTGTTCAGCTGCCTGTAACTCCTGTAAAGCTTCTGTGTTGGCCTACTCAAACGCCAGGGTGGGATTTGACAGGGGAAAAAGGAGTGGAGAAAACTAATAGCAGAAGGAAAAATGAGGGAAGAAAAGAGCTATGATGATATTGCCAGGCTTGGGCTATTTGTAAAGGGTAAAGGGTGCAGATTTAGTAAGATTCATTTTGTTCTGGCATAGCTGATTTGCACTTTTACCTTGTATACTGCTACGTCCTCTGACTTTCTGTACTGTATCGATCATTGGTGTTTATTTTGTTATTTTGTAATAAATAAATGCAGTGTAGATTTGAATGGACTATCATAAAGTTAGATTTCAGCTTCCTAAGTTTGAATCCTATGTTGTTTTTTTTTTTTCTTTATTCACCTTTTTTTCATGAAGGAACATCTGCCCCTACAAGCATCTCAGGAAGATAGAGGCGTGAAACAGAACTCACCGAAGGCAATGGAAAGCCTGGAAGTGGATTAATAGAGTTTGGATGCAGGGGAATCTCCCTGTGTGGCGAGATTTGTGTTAGACTCTGGCTTGTGTTTATATATAATTTTCTTCTCTTGTGTAAGACATCAGATTCATCCTACAGCAGTAGGGAAGATTTGTACTGAAGACAACCTCCACTGTATACTCAAGCTTTTAGCTGAACACGTCTCTCTGAAGATGAAATGCTCTTTTACTTTTGCTAACTTCCATCCTTTCATTCAGTTGCAAATAAGGGTGAAAAAAGCGCTGTTCTAGATATTGTTTTAATCAGAAGTGTTACCTGTAGCATAATTACAGGGGGAAACTGTAGCACGCTGAACAGGAAAAGATAATAATTGCAAAGTAAACCGAGTGGCTTTCTTTTCTTTTATATTCTTGACAACAGCAGTCACCGGAACATTATGATCTTGAAAACAGTGAAATAGTGCTCACCGCAATAGTTTTCATACCCTTACAGTGCTATAGGGAGGAGAAATGCAGATGTTATTTCTTTGTCATCAAGAGAAAAGAGACTGACACTTCATAATGTTAAGACAAGACTGTCAGACTCCACTGGAAATAATGAAGCTTGACAGTTCCTGAGTTAATACTGCAAGTACCGATCCTGTAAATTTCAATTAGCCCTGACAGCAGTAGGATTTAACGTGATGTTTATGTGAAGTGGTATCTTGGTAGTTTTCCTTCACACTTACAAGGAAAAGGATCTCACACACATGTGTGCGCATACACACACACACACATACTCAAAATAGGGTTCAACCTTCATTCTGGTTATTTCTTGAGATGTGGTGGGGATATTTTAAGTGTCTCAGGCTACCATGTGGACAAATTTAGTATTCCAGCTATTTAGAACATATTTATTGAACTTGGGTACCTAAACTAGCCACAAAATATTCATATTCTGGCATCTAAAATTGTCCAGATTACACTGGCTTTCTAGAGTTCTGGTGGTGGCAAATGAACAACTTTCCTGCTTAAACCTGGTGCTGCTATAGTCTTGCTGCTGAATTTGCTCCTTAGGAACACAGTGTTTTTTACCAGGTTTAGCTTTGGAAGCAAAACCAAGGAGGCTCTCAGCCCTCCAGTCCATTTCCCGTGTTACGAACCCATCCAGGACATGTACCTGTGTGATAAGATTCAATCATGTCTCTGCAGCCCCATTCAGATATATATTCACATCCACTTTGACTTCTATCCGCAGGACACCTTTTTCACTACCTCTTTTATCAGTTCCCTGAATGAAATTAGCTTTTACAGTCAAGAAGTAAGGTTTTTGTAACTGTGTCTGTGCTAGTGCTTGTGCTGACATTAGCAAAGCTGCACTAAAATCACACCTTTAACCAGCTCTGCTACGCGCTGCTTTACCAGCAGCCGAAGTTTCTATGCGGTGCCGCTGTCTTGTAGTCTTCCATGTCAATTTGGTGCTAAATATAGGTGTTATGTGTGAAAATGTTGGCTCACTGTGCTAAGCTGCTTAAGAGAAGTCAGCAGTACGTCTTGGTTTGGCTAAGGTTCCTCTGGCAAAGTACGATACGCTACCAACAAAAACAAATCACATCTGCACTTGAGATGAGTGCAGGTACTATTTTTCTTTAAAGAACAAACAAATGCAATGCACATAAAAATGTGGGACAAATAACCCTTAGTTGGACTTAGAAGACACTGTACAATGTTCTTCCATCAGCAGCTTTTTGGTAGCTGTCAGGACAGACGTTTTCTTCAAGTGTTAGGTGAGAGCCTGGTCCTGCCAGGGCTGAATTCTCTCTAGTCCCACTGAGATTTGCAGCAGATGAAGCTGTTTAGTACATTGAACAAATGAAAACTAGCTCTAGGACTGGATTCTCTCTCAACTGATCATCACTATTAAAGATATGTGTAAGAGCCTGAAAGATGTGTAATTCCAATGAAGCTGATCTATTGACTCCCTCTTCTCCTTTCGCAATTCTGTGCCAGCTCTTGTGTTCTTTAGATCCCATGCTGCAAGTGATTTGGCTCACTAAACAATCAGAAAATCATCCAGCAAAAGTATGAATATTTTATTGCTTATTTGGTGAGTCATGTTAAGTCTAGTGCTGCTGCCACTGACTGGGACCACAGACTGGCAGAGGTGACGCTGAGAGTGGAATGTGCTGGTAGCGGTGGAGCAGGAAGCAGGACTGGCAAGTTATTACAGTAACTCAAATACATGTAATTCCACCATATTTTCAGCAATGCTATATGTAGCTCTACCCAAATCTCATTTCATTATGTGATTCTATCATTCTCACAACCTGAAAGGTATCCATAACATTTTATGCTACCACTATAAACGTAATGAGGCTGTATTGTGGGTGTTCTTACTTTTTTGTAGATCTTGGACACCCCATATAGCTGTAGGTATAAAGATTATTTGAGCAAATGGAATTTTCATTTAAATGATAACTTTGCCATTTTAGTGTGACTCCTGCATATAATATAATAAGATACTGAAATTAAGGAAAACAATCTGAAAATTACAAATGGAAAAAGGTGGAACAGGTAAATATTTTGGATTTGAAACTGATGTTAAAGCAGAAATTAAATTCTAGAATGACAGAGAATTCCATCATTTCAATCGAGTTGAAAAGGTGGGAGGATTAATCAAAATCAACATCTGCATGTGGAAAATGTGGAATAAATAATTCTAATGGAAAGAAAAAAAAAAAGAGCTTAATTATTGATGTACATAGTCATTATGGCATTCTGTGCATGCTTTAATTTGGCCTGTCATCCGTCTGTCTCGTGTGCTTCCGTTCTTCCTCTTCCCACCTCCCTTGTTACTTGTAGGTGATTTACTTAGCACTTTGCAAGTGCCTCTCCTGTGCGATGCATATTCAATGTTCCAAGCTCCTCAGAGCAGGTGTCCTCAGGAGGGGAAGTCTTTTTCTTCTTTGTCACATTTTCTCTATGCAGACAGCAAACTGCACTAATTGTCCTGAGAATTTAGGATCAGAGAGCAAAGACGGGGGTCCTCATTTCGGCCGCGTCTAGCAAATGTGCTGGTTCTCTGCCCTTTCTGTTTCAGAGCAATACTTCCTCTTCACAAGTAACTCACTGACAGTAAGAAAAGGGTGTTTTCCCTTGATGTTTGACCAGACACTCATACCGGCAGTCCCTACGTTGAATTTCTTTTAAGAACTGAATTTTCAAAAGCACTCAGTTCTGTCTCAGCTTTACTCTCCTTAAGTAATGAAGGCTTATGGTTAGCATCAGGGAGTGAAATCAGGCCAGCAGTGAACAAAATCCACACTGCAAAATCTAAACCTGTATCTGTTGCATTTTTTTGTTGTTGTTTTTTTCTATTTTTCCCTATGCGTTCCCCTCCCCCGTTTTGCAGTTGACTGCTTCTGGGAAAACACACACACTGGAGACAGTAAAGTCATGTGATGTGCGAGTGTTGAGCTCAGAAATAATTTCCCACTCTTTTCTTTCCCCCGTTGGGGCATCCTGGCTTTTCCAGCCTCTCTTGCACCAGCATTCTCCTGCGCTGCAGTGCCACTGTATTTGCTTTGCTCTTCAGCCTCTGTGTATGGCTCTGCTTAAAGCACTGAAAAGTAGCTCTTGGAGGTTCCTGCCTCCAAGAAGAGAAATTTCATATTGCACCATTTGATTCTGAGTGCAGTGAGGGAAAGTAAAATGCCCCATTCCTGCCTCAGGAATTTTTGGCATGTTTTAACTTTATATTTTACAGTGGTGACACCTGGTCCACAAACTTTGATACCTGTAAATATTTGCATAGTATGAGATTTCATTGTTTTCTTCCTTTACCTCTTTTTTTCCCTTCTATAATTTCTCTTCATCTTTTTTTTTTGCACATCAAAAGCAAAGGAACAGAGACAACAGATGTAAAGTTAGCATGATGGGAATCACTCACAGGTTTCGGTATTGAATTCGAGTCAGGATTTCATTCTTTTAAACTGAGGCATATATGTGTGTATTGGGTACAAAAGTGAATTTTAGCCTGTCTAGCTAACTGGCCGCCCAGTGCTAATACTCCTGGGTGCCCTACGACTAGTAGTGTATTTGTTCTCATCCGACCTGTGAGAGGAGTGCTCTGCACTCAGAAAAGGAAGTGGAATTTTCATAGTACATCCAGAAATGAACTTTCATCTTTGTGCCATGGGAATAGTTCGGACCCAAGGCTTATTTTAAAGTCATTTAACTGATGCTACTGTGATCTTATCTGCTAAGGCTCTATCCTATTTGTTCAGCCACATGAGATTCAGACAGAAACCTGGGGTACAGCATGCTGCAGGCCTGCTGCGGAGAGCTGATGTGCACAGGCTGCCGTTCTCAAGAGTGCTCTGGAGGTTTTCATCTGGTCTCCTCTCTCCGTTTGGGCCACGCTATCTTAGCCTCTCTTGGCCAACCTGGTACCAGGCTGACACCATCACATTTCCCTCTGCCATTCACAGCACAAATACTATAAGTACCATACGTTGAGGTAATGCAAGAATGTTTTATATAGAAAATAGGGTCCTAGTGAGGGAGACAGGGCTAGCGTACCCTTGTACTTGGGTCTTTTAAATGGTAATCTCTGGCAGCTCACAGACGCTGCATCATTGCCTGCTCTCTGCCAAAATAATCTCAGATCCCTCTTATTATCCTTGTAGTTAGTCCCCTGAGCTATCCTTTCATTTGTATGACTCACAGTTAGAGAGTTCCCTTAACTTAGGAACACAAAATGTAAGCACTTAAAAGGGCTGCTGCTCAAGACACTATACTTGTAAATATGCACACATAAGCTTAACTTCATGCAATGCGAATTTGATTCTGCGAAAATAATGGAACACTGGTTCTGATTCAAGAAGCTCTGCCTTTAACCCTGTGTTCTGATAATACATATATTATATACATCCAGAATTAAGGCTTTATTCTGGGTCAATATCCAGATTGAAAGTGACTTTCCAGACTACAGAATTTGGACAGCTGGCAGTTCTTAAGGCTGTAGTGGATGAGCAGCTTTGAGAAAACAGACGCAGCTTCCTAATTTGGACATATAAAAATATTGGCACCAAAAATCAGAGCTCACTTGTGATGTGTTTTTCTGTGTGCTATCAGAGCCAAATGGGGAAACTATTAAAAGAATTTCCTTCTCATAAGCAAGCAGCCATTTAGAGTAAATATTGGTTGCGTTTTCAGTCAGTTATGGCTAGTGCTAAGAAACAAAAATTGAAAGTAACATCGCTTTAAGGCAGTGTAGCAGTTAAGAAAAGAAATGATTAAGGGAAGGCTTGATACTGCCTGAGAGAGGGACTCTGATGGATTTACCTGGGGTGGTTTTAGACATTAGTGACCCAAACCTCTCCTCTGCCCTTTGACGGGAGGGTGTACCTCCCTCTGAAGGTGCCAGAAAGAACCAGTGCTTGTGCATCAGCTCTCCCAGGCCACAGCTCAGCACTTGAATGGCTGCCCACCTTTTCTGCTAAGAGAGCAAATGGGGAAAAGGAAGTGGAAGGCTGATGTGTAAATGAAACGTCTCAGAAAAAAAAAAATAATTTAAATCAGTACTATCCCAAACTGTCAGGAAAAAAAAGAAAAGAAATAGAACGGCAATTTTTGTGAAGATGAAAACAAAACGATGTTTACTCATTTTCTTTCACCAATCAGGGACAATATTCTTCAAAATGCAAATGAGCACATTAACAGAGAAAAATGAATGCAAGGCCAACTCCTGTAACATGACAGCGTTCTTTTGCTTCAGCACAACCTTTTGTTTTAAAGGTAGTAGAGTCAGCCCCGCACAGATATCCCGGGATTTTTTTCATCCTCTATGGGGGAAGAAACCATTTGCTATGGCTTCTATTGCACTCAGTAACAGCCTACTTTAAAGAAAGGACAAGAACAGCATGATCAGGTACAGAGATTGTTGCTGAAATGATTGCCAACCATTTGTCTGGCCCTCTGGTTATAGAAGCACTGCAAAAGTTTCATCAAGAAGATAGTAATAGATTCAGTTCTGCAAGAGAAGCACACAAAATCTGTCAATCAGAGTGACATGGATTTTATCTCTTCCTGAAGCAGGCAGTTCACTGTCCATCCTCTGAGTTTGGAGGAAGTTTGACTGCAGTCAGGAAAGGGGGAAGTGGCCTCCTGAGTTCACTCCTGTTCTGGACACACGCCTACCTTGATGCCATTGCAGTAATCCCAATGCACTTTGATTGAGCCTGGGAGCGTTGCAGAGTTGAGGATGGCAGTTCTTTAGTAAGGCTTGTCCCTCCTCACCTTGAGTTCTGTTCTTATTGTAGCACAAGCCGTGATGATGAGGCAGGGCTGTGAAGGGTTTTAGCTCACAGTGGGAAGGAGGAACAGAGGAGGAAACAAAAATGACCGATGCCTTCAACAAGAAACGTGGTGTGGGAGACGTATTGCTAAGTGAGGTTTCCCTAGTTATACATTTGCTCGGGGTGCAATACCTTCAGTTATACACTTTCACTTTTGTTCAAGCTCACAAAATGAGTGCATAATTGGAGCCACTTTTAAAAAAGTGAATCATTGGTAGAAAGATGACAGGGCAGATTTTTTAACAACCTTCTATATTATTACTTCAAACTCTGTTGGTTTGGTTTGATTTGGTCACTTCCTGCTACATAGTCATTAAGGTATTTTTCAACATGATGCTGAAAATCACAGGCTACTGCAATAAACGAATAACTAGACCTTCCTTGCTCTTCCTTCTCTCTTTCTCTTGTTCTGTGCATCTTCCTTTGCAACGGGTGTAGCAGTCATCAGACCCTTCCACGAGCCAATCTGACTCACTGACACAATGGAATACTGTCCTTTTCCCTAAGAAAGATTGTTTTCTGCCATTTTAGAGAATAAAATCGACTCACAGAAGGTTTAGATATACAAAATGGTTGGTATGAAGTCATACCTGTTTTATAAAACTAAGCCGGAAGAGTATGCCCTCGCATAAGCATGTCATGTCAATGAGGTGGCTATTTTTATTTATTTCTTTATCTGCTATGGACATCCACCATTATGGTTACTCTTGAGTATAGACAAAAGCTTGGTTATCCTCTTACCCTAAGAGATGTTTAAGCTACAAGCAGTGAAGAGGTAAGTCATGACAGAGAAAATAAATGGAATATGTTTTACTGGCATTCATTCAGCTATATAATTTGGCCGGTTAATAAAAATCGAGTGTCCTTTAAAAACAAAAAGTGAGTGAAAGCCCCTAGGGAGGACTAACTACTTACTTGCCGAGAAAATAAAAATAAGATTCAGGAGTGTGCCTCTTTTTTTATACATATATATGAATATACATATATACACATATATGTATGCATGTATATATATATAACTGCTGACACAACTAAAACTTAGGAATTATTACTCTTTCAATAGACTATAAAGACAGAGAGAAGAAAGAAGAGCTGAGAATAGGCGGGAAAGTGAGTGACCTGAAATTTCACAGTGTTAAAGCTAAACCTCTCTCTATCCTGAAGAATAGAGGAACAGAGGACTGTGAGCTCCAAAATTAATTTAGATGGTCGTCCAGAATGGATGAGCAGGATTAAAAAAGCAATGTTAAAGTAGTATCTTCTCTGAATCAATCTCAAAACTCAATACCACTGAAAACAAAGTTTGGTGCTTTCTTTGTCTGAGACCTTTTTTGTAGGGTCCTTTATGTAAAAGTTGTGCAAGTCTCAGAATTTCCGAAACAGGTGACTGATTTTTACGCAAGTTAAAGAAAGGTGCCTGTTGTCTGTTGGTAGGTTTGTCCCAGATACAACTGCCTGTCACTTTATGTCCATATTCTAGAGGCCGATTTGCAGCCTACAAACATGTTGACGCAAAAGTTCCTCCTGACACTATTCAGTCCTGCTTGTTCCAGTCTATGCTGCATGAAAGAGACATTTTCCAGCACCTGTGCTCTCACTGTGCCTTCAGCAAAGCCCTGCAGATGAACCATTAGAAATACATGCTGACCTTAACAAAGAAGGAACCGACATACTTCACTCATAAAACTCAGAGAGCAATCAGATGGCATCCCGGTGACATTCATCACTGCTGCTGGCAACGGCCTTTAATTCATCTGGTATTTAACCAGGGTGAAATGCCCTGTAGCTATATCATGTTTGTTGGTGTTAGATGAACCCAGCTCATCGCCCGCTCACTAAAGTTCAGGATTTAACACCAATCTATGGTTTGCAGGCAGTTCATCGGCTTCACAAAATGCTTGTCTCCTCTTTGTCCTTTATTATATTTTCTGTTCTCTGGAGCTTGTTTTCTAAACTCTTCTCTACTCACCTCCAACAGCTAATTGAATACCTTCCCCTGGATTTGAGAGCTGTGTTACATTCCAGTTCAAGTCAGGGATGCAGCCCATCAGTGACATAATTCAAGCTGGTGAATATGAGAAATTTTTTCAGCTTTCATCATTAAAGTTTAAGAATATTCGAGATGTGAAAAATGCAAGTGTGTTTTCAAGGTTGAATACTTAATTTTTAAAGGATGTGGCTGTAGCATCCTGTTAAAATGATGGATCGGGATGAAAGATAAGTAGGAACAATGGCTTAAATAAAGAGTTTTACCTCACACACACATTGATTTCAGTCTTTAGATGAATTAATAGACTTTATTTCAGTGTGATTCTGACTCAGAGAAATCAATAGAAGCTATTTTTCCTTTACTGAGACCTAGAAAAAGAAATAGAAAAAATTCATCTATGGCCTGTTGAAATTATATAGGAGTATCAGTGAGACTGATTTCAGTGAGACTAAGGTCACGTCTTAAAATTTTTAGAATCTATTCTACATGAAGTCTGTAATACTTGTAAAGGTGGAGAAGGAAAATTTTCTGAATTAAATGCTAGTTCCACTGAAGTCTAAAAGCTTCTTCTGCTTTTAATGAATTTATGCCCTGTTTAACTGGGTGCAACCCACACCTGTGGCTTTGTGATAAGTTTACAAAAGTAGGCTTGTGGCCCACCTTTTCTCACCCCACTCATACTGCCTTACCTGCTTTGGATCTAATTTTGCTTTCAGTATCTCTAAAAGTCTTTAAAAGCTGCTGTTGCTCAGAATTAACCTTCTGTTTAAAATATTCCCTCTGAGCTCTCCTCCCTGCTCTAAAGGGCAGCTTCATCACGTAAGTAATTTTCTTGACCTAGGAAGCAAGAGTAGGGATTCAACAGCTGTACAGAGAACTTCCATGAAGATGTAGATCTTCCACGAACCATGCTAAAGGCAGAAGAGACTGCACATCACTCCATACTCCAGAATGGCCATTTTATTAGCATATTCATTTTTTCTCAGGCTTCATGTTCTGAAATGACCCTCTTAAGTCCGAACAGGATTAGCCAGGCACAAAAGAGTACTGAGTGGATCATGGATTTGAAATACACTCTCTTATTGTCATATATATGTGATAGATAAACTTGTACATGTAAAAAGCATTTATAGAATATATCTAGTTATATGGTGATTCCTATGCACTCGGTAGCATACCTAAATATTTTGAAGTCATCCCATAAATGTGAAGGACATCAATGCAGTGAAAGATGCTATTTTCTTTGAAACTGTAGGTAAAGTGATGAGTGAAACTTGAAAAAAAAATTAAATGTCAAAGCACCTGTCTGGATTTTTTAAAGCTGTATTTGACATTTAAAAATTGATGAAGGAGTTTCATTTTTAGGAGTCTAGGACATAGCATGTTGGAAAGAGTTTGTACAGGTTATTTATTGGAGGGTAATGTTAAGAGCAACTTCACTGCTTCAACTTTGCGTAGAAAGATGAATTTTATGGTTTTATAATACCAAGAGTTCTGGAGAAGCTTTGAAAGACCTTAGAAAGAATATCAATAAAAAAGATATCAGTATCTTTGTCATTTCTATTGTGATTATAGTCAAAAAAAAAGATACAATGCTTAGATGGATTGACACATAGGATTTTCCAGTAATTGCTTCTCTTTCACCATTTTGTAATTTGCCTGTTGTATTTATTTTGTGTTTTCTTGATTTTGCTTCTTAAAGCTTTCATTTTTTTACATAACATTATTTTCTATAATGAGGAGGGGCAATTCTGACCACTCTTAGCCTGATAGTTCTTTGGATAAATAATTTCATCAATATTTTTGAATCATCAGTAGAAATCAGGATTATTTTCTCACTTTATCTGGATAAAGAAGCTTACATTCCCACAGAATAATGGCTTCAACAACAAAATCCACTAGCAACAACCCAGCATGACTGACAGGAAATAGGAACCACGGGGTCTTTCAGCGTTCAACACCCAGTACTTGTATCCATATCCATTCCGTCTAACGGCAACAACAACAAAAACCGGTCTCTCCCTCAGTTGTTTCCAGTGGCTCTGTTGCCCGCTGGATGGACCCACTTCTTAGGGCATCATGTCAGCAAATCCCCTTCCGTGCAGTTCTCCTTAAAGTCTGTTAGGACTTACATATACAGCAGATCTGTCCCCACAAAACCAAGCGAAACACCAGGTGTAATTATGGGTCAGAAACACTTTATCTCGTGCAAAAGAAGTTCGCCAGGTTATTCCATTACTGGGGAAGCATTATTTTAGCACAGGAATTGGTTTTGCCAAAATGGTAGATGTGGTATCTTCTGGATTCCTGTAAGAAATCCTTCACTTCTTTCCAGGGTATTACATTGCAGAGCCACATCTCCAAACAGCAGGGCAGCACCAAACCAGCAAGGCAAAATGACCCATCAGAGCTGAAAGTAACACCACAACTGCTTCCAAGATCAGCCTTTAGAAATCTACATAATGAGCTGTCCATATTCCAATTTTTCCAATTTGGAAGCTTTATTCCTCGGAATGCATTAGGTGTTGTACACTTTACAATATCAGGCAGGAAAAAAAAAAAAGGTTTGGTCATGTGTCTGCTCGACAGTGACTCACGTGTAAGGGAGAACTTTCAAGTTCTCTTTAATTTGCGATTCTGTTAAAATCTGAGAGCCAAGTCACCGGAGCTGGTTATTCTGTTATTCTGTCTGGTGGTAAACAACCTGGCATTTTGCCTTGTCTGTTCAAGGACTGTCCTTCTGGGATGGACATGCCTCCAAGGATAGATGTCCTTCTGCAAAACCTCATTGGCTGGGTTCTTGATTACCAACATCAAGAAGGGCTCAGACCTTGTTTTCCTTATCTAACAAGTGCAGGGTGGAGAGCCAGGTAAATGTTTCTTCTCTCTCCATTGCAGTAAAGGGAGGGGTTTGTTTGCATAGTCACCTGTGATCTGAGTGCTTGTTTTGCAAAGGACAATGTGGGGCTGGTTTCCTTGGGTTCCTAAGCCCGAGGCAATGGTGCTGGGAAACATGCAATTGGGGCAGATCCTTAATATTTGTGAAGAGGACCTAGGCTTTTCTTTTTCTCAGTATAAGCAATTCCAGGCACACAGAGAGGCAAAGGTTTGTGAAAAACAGCTGTTTTATTTATAACTCAGTACTCTAAAAAAACAGCCAGGCAAAAACAAATACAGCCCAATTCAGCCTTTGTTTTTGTTTTCTCATCATATTACACTTGCTCTTTTTTTCTCTCAGGATGACAGTCCTGGGATCTTGATGCCAACCTGTGGAAGATGGATTCCCAGACACAGCATCTGGCTCCTCGTGCGAGTCCGGAGGCAGCTGCTTGCGTTGGTGGCCATGGAGTTGCCTCTGGCTCTGACATGTGGTGGCGTGAGCCGCTTGATGGGCTCTGGTGGTTTTGCCCTTCGGAATGCTGTCTTGTTTTGACTTCTCAACCTGAGTCAGTTTGCACTTCTTAACTATTTTTATAGTGACCATTCCCTTGCAGAAGGTATTGCTCTTCCCTCCCAGTCTTTTCTATCGCTGCAGGTGGATGTAAGAAGAGCAGCACTATATATAAGCAGCAGACAGTACCTGTCACACAACTTCTTTTTTACAGTGTTCTGTTTCTGAGCCTGTCTGGCAGACAAAATTGCTCTCATTTGTTTTTTCCTACACTTAGGAAGTTAAAGCCCAATTCTTACTCTTTCCCCTCTGAGGAACTCAGAGGAACTATGCCCAGAAGTAAGGCTATGGATGTTGAAGTCATAGGGGTTTGCTTGTGCGAATAAAGCAAGACAGGTTTAAGGTACCGACTCCTGAAAGACACTTTGATTGTTAGCAAGAACAAAAGAAGAAAATGTTCACTGGCATGATGTGTGCTCTTACTTTGCTAATCCTGGGGAGAGGTACACAGCACTTTGCAGGATCAGACTCCTCTCGTTTCAAGGCTGGATACTGCTGACAGAGCCACAGCGGATCAGAATTACACACAAGACCTTTCCTTTGGTAACTCATATGCAACAATTTTCCTTGTCAGTTATATTAATATTGACAATTTATTTCTCCCTCTTGCCCCATGAACATAAATTTTAGTAATTTTAGTCTCCTTGCCCTTCTACCTTTAGCCGTTGGTATAAATCAGGGCCTATAACCATTAAAACTGCAGTGCAAAGGAAGATTTAGTAACCCAGGTACAGGAGGGAAAGCTGGGAATGGCTACTGCAGATCACGGTGGAATTATCCAAGCTGGTGCATTAGCCCTGCACTGAGGATTCTGTGCTCACACACTACCAGTACCCAAGTTAACACATTTAAATCCAGTACGGCTATCTCTGTATAACCTTGCATCTTCTTATAGCTATAAGCAGTGGGAGAACAAAAATAGGAACTGCTTAAAATAGCTTGCCTGCATTTCTGCAAGTTTAGCATTCTGTCTCCAAGTCTGATAGTCTACCCTGGAGCAGGGAAACGCCTGTCTCCTATTAATCAGCCCTGATCCATATTCCCTAGACCACCCTTCTGCTGGACTGCTCCCCTTGAGCTAGAGCAGAATGGTGCTGTTTTAGTGCATCAAGACAGGGCACAACATGATTGCAAATCCCATACTTGTCAGCGGGTTTGAAGCACTGTTGCATGAGTGACAGCATGGGACAGAGGAGGATACAAGAATTTCTTGTCCTGGGTTCATTCACTGGAGCTGGCGCATACAATAATAGCATGAGAAATGTGTGGGAGATGTTGGAAAAAAGTCTAGGTAGAGATGCAAAAGATTAAAAGTGCTTACAGAATTCACAGTGCTAAAATGTGCTGCTAAAGTCTTGGGTTTTTTTTTTTACTACAGTATCCCTGGTAATAACTGGCACCTGTTTCCCTCCATGAGAATGCTTATCCTTTTAAGTAATCAGTAGCCATAATGTCTCTTGTTGTCAGTGAAACAGATTTATAAAACATTTTGTGAAATTATATCCCAAACACTGAAAGGTGGATCTTCCAATTAGATGTATAAAGCACAGCCTGTTTGGTAGAAGCCACAACTAGTGTTAAAAGTCTGTTAGTAGCAAAGCTTCTTCTCCTGCTGTAATTAGCACTGTGTGGTTTTCCCTTTTGCTCCTTTCTCAAAAATCTGTTACTTCAGAAATAGTTGCAAAAAGCAGAATAAAGAAGACTTAGTGACCTTTCCGTATGATAATAGTTGCTGGCAAGTGGCTTGAAGCTTAGATACACAAAGACTTTATTAAACAGATTTTATTTTGCAAAAGCACACAGATTCTTTGTTAAATGCTTCGTTTTCATACCATTTTTGACGGAGCACAGGAAAGAAAAGTCTTCACAGGGCTGGCTTGCCCATCTGGGGTCAGTGCAAAAGAACGGAACAGATTTTTTTTATAATTATTTATAAGATGTCTGCTTTCATAACGCTGTTCCTTGAGTGGCTGACGACCTTGGGGGCCCTTGCTGGCCCACCTCCCTGTGTAGCGTGCGATGTTCTGTTGGTCATCAGGAGTGATTCATTCCCCAAAAGAGAGGGAGCAACTGTTAAATCCATGTAGTTTCCCCTCCTTCCGTGTGCTCTCCGTCTTCTTTGGGTATGCTCTGACCAAATTGCAGATGTGGATTTTCTGGCTTGAGGAGCGCAGAGTTTGTTCAGTTTTCATTAGAAGAAGGATACTGTTTTCACTGAAAACATTGCTTTGAATTTATTT
Source organism: Crypturellus undulatus (assembly GCA_013389825.1). Classification (NCBI taxonomy): domain Eukaryota; kingdom Metazoa; phylum Chordata; class Aves; order Tinamiformes; family Tinamidae; genus Crypturellus; species Crypturellus undulatus. The sequence goes on from VWPW01015283.1 coordinate 176,414, forward strand.
GCCTCGCTCTACCACAGCTCACATATACACTCCTGTGACTGCTCCCTTGTTCTGTAATTCTTATTTACAGTAGGACAGCTCTATGGCCCCAAACATTGAACTAGATGCTGGACAAACCTCNCCACAGCTCCTCAGTGGTGCTCTCTGGCGCTGATAACACCTCACATACACTCCTGTGATGGCTCCCTTGTTCTCTAATTCTTATTTACAGTAGGACAGCTCTATGGCCCCAAACATTGAACTAGATGCTGGACAAACCTCTAGTGTTTATCTATAAAAAGTTTTACATTCCTAGTTGAAATGGCTTGGCTGCTGATTGACTGATAATGCTGGGCTGGCCAGACCCCAGGTCTTCCTTCTAGGATTCAAACGTTAGTGGTGCTCTTTACATTAACTTTGCTCCAGAAATGTTTGTGCCCTGGGAGTAACAAGTGCAGTGTTTAGCTCTTTCAAATACATTGGGAACTACCAACATCAGTTAAAAATGTAATCTAAACTACCAGTCTGGCTATGTCTTCCAAGAATTGATAAAGATTACAGCCTTACCTAAGGGTTCTCTTGCAAAACTACTTAAAATGATAAAAGGTGTCACCACCCTGTCTGTTCATTAAAATCCTGTGCAGAGTTTGAATAATTCAATCAACTGCATTAACGCTCCTCTTTGGTTGGAGTGCCAGCTAAGGTAGGTTCATTTGAAGAAGCTCTGTCCATAGAAACTTCTTAAACTGCAGCAGTTTTATCTGCAAGCGTGCACTTGACTATGGTTAGTGTTGACAAGACAGAACAAAAAGAGGGGGTTTTGTCCTTGTTATTTTTGACCGGGGTTGCTAAAAATATGTAGTTAACGTATTCTAAAACTCACTGGTATTTCCCTTGCCAGAGGAGAAAAAGCTGCTTCCTGGGCATGCCCCTGTGAGCGGCACCTGCCCACAACAGCTGAAGCGAGGAGGCTGAGACGTTTTTGGCTTTTATCATGGGATAATAAAAAGTTAAACACTGGATAAACACATCAAGACGGTCTGTATATGTCTCTGCTGTTAGTGCTGTAAACTGGAGTATCCTCTGTAGTGCTTGGAGTGGATGAATGTTACCTGGCCTTAGCTTTTGATCAGCATTCCCCATCCGCTCTGCAGGAAAAAGGAGCCAGGCAGTAATCCCACCTGGGGCTGGGCTACACCAAGGACCTATTGAAAATTTTCTGTAAGACTCTTCTTTCTTATTTGCTGGTATTCTGGTTGGTGTAGTTTGAATATGTTTCTAGTCCGGTTTTCTTTTCCACATTTATTTTTTTTTCTCACGTTATTTTTCACAATGACTTTTGCCCAATTCTTGGCAAAGCCAGGGCACGCTGGCAGCTAATGGCCCACCTCTGTTGGAAGCTGCTTCTTCCCAGGAATCCAACTGGGTAAAGAGGTTGATGTGGCTGGGTGAAGAGGGCAAGATGTTTCTTAAGGAAGATCGAGACATTCCTGAGGCTCTGGAGAAGAAGTTGCATTTGGTCAAGTCGACCATGGCTTTAAGCACTGGGCTGTCTGATCCAACATCATATCTCAACCTTGTTTTACAGAGAGTTGTAGGCATATTCGCCAGGCAACCTTCTCGCTTTCCGACCTGCCTCTGGATCGGGCTACCCTACGGGCAGCAGTGCGGAGGAAGGCCCATAGTCTTCTTTTTGCCAGCATCTTCAGAGCNGCGCCAGGCAACCTTCTCGCTTTTCCACCTGCCTTTGGATCGGGCTGCCCTGCGGGAGGCAGGAAGGCAGAGGAAGGCCCATGGTCTTCTTTTTGCCAGCATCTTCAGAGCACAGCTGCCGAATTTCACAGACACGTGCCACTAGAGGGCATCTACACATCCTCACAACTGCGTTGTAAACGTGGTCACAATTGCAAAGAAGTTAGTGAAGCGCTTACAGACACAGTTATAGGATATTGGAGCTCACACAGAGCCCGCTGCTTTGTTGTTGTTGTTTTGTTTTACTGAACACACCATTCTCCTTGGTGTCCTTAGTGGAAGATCATGCTGAGATGCTTTAGTCAGCAAAGCTTAAGATGCAGCAATAAGCCCTGAAGGTGACAGAGGCACGAGGTTAGAGAAAAATGCTTATTTGTTCTCATGGTAAAGGAAATGGATTGTTATTATTTAAAAATATACTCCCAAACATCAAAATTCACAACCTTTCATATGCAAGATGGTTATTTGACAGCAATTACATGGCATATCTATTTTACTTGCAGTCCCCATGGCTTGTAAAAATGGAGCACACCGAATGTCAAGTTGTTAGTTGTGTGTCCAACTGGCTGACCAAGCAAATGCATCCTTAATACATGGGTATAACCATGTTAGCACAACTTCAAAATGCAATTTGATATACATGTATAAGGGGGCCTGAACACAAGTTCTGTTTAAAGATGAGCCTTGGAATGATAGACAGGATTAAATACAAGAAAAACACAAGGAAAAACAAATCCTGTCAAGTCAATGACAGGATTCTGCATTGCAGAATTCTGCAACTCTAGATGAAATTTCAAAATGATTTTGGCAAAGATCAGAGAATACCTTGATTAGAATGATGTGTTTTTGAAACAGAACTGTAAGGTTCTGATTCAGTAATATGTTTGTTTACAGGAACATTCACCGATTTATGCTACTGAAGTGATTAGACAGACGCATATATGTACAGTCATTCTGTATATATGTACATATATGTACATATATGTACAGTATTCTGAGTCAGGCCTGTAGTAAAGAAAACTTCCTTTACTGTACTGAAAGGAATTCAGTGCTAAATATTCTTGAGCTGTATTCGTATACTGAATAAAGTTAGTCATCAAATGAGATAGAATACAGGTTTCTGCTTTCATGAAGCTTTATTCATATAACTTACCTCAAAAGTGTGTTTAATTGCTACTTTTTTTTTTGATGTTTTGGAGTGTGCCTCATTGAGATTATCTCTAGTGATAATAAATATCTAATAAATTTGGAGATTTAAATTAATGAGTCTTTTACCAGAGATGCCAAGGAGACTAATTAACATTGCTAGATCCTGTTTACATTTTGGTATGAGCATGCCTGGACTTCAATGTTGAGGGAAGTTAGGAGAGCATTCTCATTCTCTGGCCTTATTTACTATGCCTTACTTCTCTGAGAACTGGAGAGAGACAGGAAAAACAAGTAGTTTTCTCACAGATTTGATTATTTACATACTTCAATTCAGGTGCACTCACTTCACAGGTTTTGTTAGGATTTACATTTTCCAAGCCTTGGCTTCATGTGTGAGGCTTTAGGAGCTATGGGGACCATGTGTGGTAGCTGCTGAACCATCTCTGTACACACTGGAGCAGGGGGACCTGGATGGAGCAAGTTAAAGTCAGTTGGAGATGGCCCTTGGAATAGGTGAGTGTGGCCACGGATTTATTCACATAGGGCTGGTCCCTCCTCTGCCTTCTCTTGTGTGTAAATCTCTTTTCTTCTCCAAGTGAAGACTCTGCAGTGCTGCCACCTCTAGAGAGGAGGGAAATTGTTTGATTTCAACTGTATAAAAGAAAACTTGAATGGGTTCCATGGCCAGAAGCCAGATATGATTTCAGGTAAGGGATGTCAACAATCCCACCCGTCCCGTCCTGACCTCCATAGGCTCCATTTTTGCAGCTAGAGGATGACACAGCCCACACTAACGCAGATTAAGCCTCCTACCTTACCTTCCCCTGGTTCTGGACATGCCATATTGTGACAAATCCTTTATAGTGGCTTTGTGATGTGAGCTAGTATCTGCTGGAGATGCCGAGCCGAGGCATGAACTCATTTCACAGAGGGCTCGACCTGAATTCCCTGAAGTGAGAGTCTAGTCCTTTTACTCACTGAGCTCCCTCTTTTTGTAGTTAATCAAATCCTAAATCCTCTGAAGTGAAAAAATGCACATTTTGTTTTCAATGACTTGCTGAAGCTGAATGCTTCTCACAACCAGCAAGGCCTATGAAACTAGTATTTATTAAGGATGAGTGATTTCTCACACTTATTCCGTTTCTATCCAAGACTGCCAACTTGGTCCACCTGGGCCTCAGAACTGAGATATCACATTTCCCACGTCTCATGCCTTCTCTCTACTTGCCCTGCATTATTTATTATGGCACTGAGTGCTCCTGGGGTTCGCTGTCAGGCAGGGTCAGGCTGCTTTGGGCTCACCTCTGCCGTAGCAGAGAGCTGGAGGGAAGGCTGCTGTGCTGGGCAGTTTATTGAACAGGCTCATACTGCACTTGGTGCTGCTTTTTTACCCCTTCCTTCTGGAGCAAATAGGAGCTCAAAAGCCTCCAGCACACACTGGGGACACTCGGAGGAAACTGGGAGACGAAGCAAGGATGAGAGCCTGGAGCTTCGGGCTTCTCAGGAAGATAAGACAGAGCTTAATTGGCATCTCTCTTAGAGCTGTTTTGGCTATCGATTCTTTCAGGGCAGGCGAGGGAGGGTGCAACATCCCTGCTGGCAGTAACACCCTTAATGACAGAGTTGATCAAATCAGTGTAATCCATTTGGGCCTTTCTCGCCAGGTTTGGGAGGCCGCTTGTAAAAGGGTTTCAGCAAGTCTTCACTCAAGGGGCTTCCCAAACCGGCTCAGAGCGGGCAAGAAGAGAGTGCTATTTAGTGCAGAAGATCTGTTGCCATCTCCCGCTTGCTAACTGGATGCTGTCCCCAAATCACTCCAAACTGAGCATGTACGTGGTTAACGCTGACTCTGATTTGGAAATTTTGTTGTACCATCTTTTGTCACAGTAAAATAAGAGTGGCAGTGACCAGGCCTTCAGAGACACTTTGCTTTCCCTACACCTATTATATTTCTGTAGCTTGAGAGGCGCAGTAGCTGATTGTGATAGAAAGAAAAGGTAAACAGACATTTACAGCTTGGGAAAAGATGCTTCTAGAAAGGGTTGGAGAGGTGCTAATTTTCACAGTGTTTATTTCAGAACAGTTCTAAGCGATACAGAGCGTAGCCCCAGTCTCTCTGCCATGGTGAGGATCACGAACTGCTCTATGAAAGCTGATATTTGGATGAGATCTTCAAGTACAGCTAGCAATAAAAGAAGCAGAGGGCACATATTTCCTCCTTGGATTGCAGAAGAGGGACAGACACTTCCCAGATCTTAAAAGGCAAGTTTCATATCTTAAAAATTTGGGTCACTTACTTCTTTAATTAAAAAGCTGCGCCTTTAAAAATGTTTCGAGTGAGATGTACTGCAGCCCTGGGAGATGGAGGGTTTTTTTGTCTGAAACCTGTATCATCCATCAGAACTTGCAGCATGGAAACAGCTGGGTCTGGTGATTGAGTCTTTGTAACTGAACCGAACATTTAGACTGTCTTTTTCCATCAAATGTGTGATTTAACAGTGCAGCAGTGGAGGAATCTAGGACAGTCTCTGAATTGCAGATTTCTGTACTAGCTGTCTGCAAAGCAGGAAGAAAAAGAAATGACAGGCTGCTGGCAGAAGAAATACAATGATACTACAATAAGCATACACCACAGTTCTTTTGATGGACAGCAGTGCCTACTCCCATGCAAAAGGGCTGGGAATCATGCAGATTAGCTCCTCGTGCTATGTGTGCAGAAATCCCAATATTCTCTTCTCAGATATTTTGATCGCCATTCTGTTTTCCTCTGGTCATTTACTAATATTGGAAGTGACAAAGTGTGAAACCAAAGTTGCAGGGAAGGCATTGTATGTTTGCAAAAATTTTAGCCTGCACGGGTCTTTTCTGCAGTCTTTCCTCTTGCAAAGCTTCCCATAGCTTTATGTGTGCCTATATGCATGCCCACGCACGTGGGTTCCCAATTGCTACAAGTGACTCCGTCCCTTTTCTTTTGCATCTGTCAGGATGGGAGTCTGTACAATGTTGTGCTCTGTGCTTGACTGAAAGCTTGAGAAGTTAAAAGCTTTTAGAAAATTCTCAAAAAAAAACATATAAATGAAAACACATGAGAGATGTGAAAAACAGAAATAATGCAGCATGCTGTAACATTTGGAAGCTTTCGCTCTTTTAACCAGTGTCAAAGAATCTCGGTAAGAATGGGACCCCCATAATCCACAGGGCCTCCATAAGAAACACAGCAACAGCTGAAGAGTGTACAAGAGCAGAGGCTTCAGGGAAAATCTCCATGAAAAATAAAAGGAGGGGAAAGAAGAAGAAAAAAAATGAGATTTTTTTTTAAAGCTCTGTACAGATGCGATGACAATTTGATGAATCCTTCTGCTTTTTTTGCTTTCATGCAAATTGATAGTCTGCTCTTGGGAAACGTCCACAATGCTCATGAGCATCTTATTTTCTGCTCTGAGTTACAAGCTGCTTGGAACAGCTAAGAAAAGCAGCAACATGGAAAAAGGAAAAGGTGTTTAGTGATGTCAGGAACTGTAATTTGCTGGTGGTGCACACACTTAGAAGCAAGGACCACATGCAAGCTCGCACTGTTAGACAAAGCTGTAGCCAAACCAGTGCCAAGCACTCAAAAGACTGCAAGCTTTGCCTCTCAGAAAAATGAGGCTGTTACAAAAGCGCAGGGCTGTTTCAGGCCATGAGCGATGTGCTGTTGTGATTTGCTTTCTGGTTTTTGAAACGCTGTGGGTTGTGTTCTCAAGGTTCTCCTTGCAACCACAGAGTTACTTCTTGTATTTTTTACCTGACACCTGAGTTTCTCATGTTCCTTCAGCTCCTTCCAGAAAAGATCGAAAGTGTGGCCTTTAAGGAAACTATCAAATATGAAAAGTGTCAGAGTGAAGTCACAAACACTGAAACTATTTTTATTATGATGATTTTGTTACATACGGATAAAAAGACTCAATTATACTGATATTTGCTCGTTCTCTAAGGCCTTGAATAGGTAACCATTATATTGCAATTTTGTTGGCAGCATCAGCTCCACTCTGACCCCAGTGAGCACAGTTCGCCTTAAGAAGCAGCATGTAGTTAATGCCATTTCTACTGACTTATTCTGTAGCCTGTCAATGTGGGAATGTGTTTGCATATTTTGCTCTTTATTTATCAACTCCTCTGAGGACAAATATTGTATAAGGGTCAGAAATGTGGAAAATTTATGGAGAAACTTTTGCTGACTGGACTTGAACTGAAGGGTATTTTGAAGCTGACCTTATGACAAAGTACTGTTACCTGGGTGTTTTGGTCCAGAATATGTTGGGTTTGAACATCTATAGGCTTGAACAAATACAGTCATTTACACCCATGGAAAGTAAGTGAAGGTGGGTGTAAGATGTGACTGCTCTCATGTGGTAACATTTCACACCCACACTGAACAGGTGTAAGTGACTATACAAGGTAGAGAGCACGGGAAAATCAGACCAGCTGTTATTAGATCCAAGCCACAACCCTTGCTGCTAAACTCTGAGCTAGTCTACCATTGAAAAAATGAATTGGTAGAACACAATAAATGCCCTCTGTGGAAACTCAGCTTATACCCGCAACAGAGCTCCTTTAAAAAACAGCCCTTTTGCAAGAGTTCAGTCTTCCACACACAGCAGGAGTCATGAGTTTGGACCGGGGTCTTGAGTGAAGACCCATTCTGATGAAGTCAAATTCTACTGTCAGGCTGCATGTGAGTCTGATACCACGTTTCTCCTATAATCACAAAAGGGATGGGGTGTGCAGTGAAAACTGGCAGTTTTCCAATTTTTCTATGTAGGTAATGTTTGCAAGAGAGTGTCTTTGTGGCTGTAGCTGTCTACACAAAATTAAACAAGCTTTTGCCTTAAATAAGGCAAAAGGTTAGGAGCTGTGCCTTTTGGTCTGCACCAGCATTTTACCAGCATGGGTTTTAAAACTCTGGTGTGGCTGTGCTGCCCCAGCAAAGCCTTTCAGTGAAAACGAAACAGAGTTACTTAGCCTGTGTAGACATCAGAGCAATGCAGCAATGTTTTGATGAGCAGTGCAGCAGTCTGGAAGTTCACAAGGTGAGAAGCACTTCTCAACAAGAATATGCATTGCAAAATGTATTTAGAAATAACATTTTTTAATTAAAAGCAGCATTTCTAATCCCGTTGGCAGTAGCTATGAGGCATAAGTGAGGATATCTTTTCTGACAGGAGATGTTTGGGATCTTGATGTAAGAGACTGCAAACCAGTCTCAAGCCTGCTTGAATAATCAGATTAGGAACTTCCATTTTCGGCACGCATTTCTGAAGAGGCACATGCAGGTTTGGCATAGAGCACTCGTTTGTGCCAATAGCAGAGCTGACTTCAGGAGTTTTCCTGCATTAGGGAAATGGGTGAAGATATAAATACAGATCCTTCATGTGGATCCAGGCTGCAGTTTCACAAGATGTAGCTTTTGGTGGCACAACCAGCTTTAAATGTTCCAGCTCCTCCTGGTTCACGAGTCTTGTTCCTTCTCCTTCCCTCCACTGCTCTGCCCCACTTGTTTGCGATCCAGATGAGAAGCAAACCAAACACTTTTATTTTTAGCAAGGATGACTACTTTGCCGAGCAGCCCCATAAACAGTGATGAGGCATGCGTGATAGGTGGCGAATTTCAGCATGGAGGTGGTAATACGTCACTAGGAGTGGGGTTAGAAAGGAGGTGGGATTGTCTTCCACTGGCATGGTGCTGCTGGCAGCATCTTGTGAGGCTCTAGGGTGTTGGGGCAAGGGTGTCATTGCAAATTCCACCACGGCATCCGTGACCCTGAGGCTTGCAGCCCCATCCTGGAAACCGAAGCACAGCAGTGCCTTGCTCAGCCATCCCCACATGAAGACTAATTTTATCCAACCTGAGAAAAAATGCGTCTTGGATTAACTACTCATTAGCGCTCGTTCCGAATTAGCATAAGGAGCCATCGGCTGCCAGACTGTTCCCAGTTTAGATGCAGCTCCCGTCAGGCTCACAGCTCCAATTCCCGCCTTGGCAGCAGCGTTGCTGTCAGAGCCACGTCAGGGGCACCGCTGCCTCCCACGGTCCCAGCCCAGGCCTTGGGAACAACCCGTGCTGGAATGGCCTGGGAAGGCAGCAGCCTCCCTTTGGGAAAAGCGGGGGGCCCAGCCTGCCCGCCCTGTCCTGGAAAGACACCCTCACCGTGGCCGTGTCAGGCCTCGGCGCTTGCTGTCCCCACCGGGCCGGGGGGACAGGTGCAAGTGACAGACGCCTTTGCAGTTAAGCAGTCTGTGTCCTTCTCCTTCGCACCTGGTTGTCAGCCGCCTCCTAATCGCCCCCGTTTGATCAGGTAAGAGCGCTATTTGCTCGCCTGCCCTCACACTGGGCTGCTCGGCCACCCCGCTGCTCAGGCAGCCAAGTAGCTGATAAGAGGCCCTGCTGCTCCCCGAAGAAGGGCCGTGGAGAGCGTCCCGTGCACCACGCAGGCGGCTCCGCAGGGAAAGAGCCGTGTGCGTGCTCACCCTCGGGACCCCAGCGCCCTTGTGCTACTGCCTTGCCCTGGCCTTTGTGGTACCTCACGGCTTGGTCATTAAAGGCAGCACTGCAGGGCCCGATCTCGCAGGCCTTCCTGCTGCAGAGTCCCGCCTTGGTCCTAGTGCGTCTTGTCGTGCCAAAACTCAGTCCAAATACAATGCTGATATTAGCTCTTAATGAGCTGCCCTTTTTTTTTTTTTGCTTCCACCAAGATTTTGATCTCTGCAACCAGCAGGTAAGGGAAATGCCCCCCATTTTAAAGAAAGGCATTTTCAGTTTTCTTTTCAACTCTCACTCCAGCACAACCACCAGCGGAACAACTAGGTCTGCTGCTCTCGGTTCACGTCACCATCTTTACTGGGAATTCATCTCGCTACTGTCGCTGTAAATTAGAGATTGCCTTATTCCATTCAGCTACCTATGTCCAAATCAGAAGAGCTGCAATAGTCACAGAGAAACCTGCAGCTCTCTTTGCTCCTTTGGAGTATGTCACCATAAATCATCCCAGCTAAAAGGCCATATGCCACTTTGAGCTACATTCTCCCAGTTAATAAAATGCTTCAGATCTTAATGCCTTAGGGCAGAGAGACAAGCCTTATGGATCATGCTTTATCTATTGCAAAGCACCAGGTAAACCGATAGCTTTACATGGATGATGATGATTTACCTTAGGTCTTGCTAAGAAAAGAAGATGAAAAATAATTTGTGATGGTTACTCAATGCTTTCAGCATTGATTCAAAAATAATCAACAAAGGAGGGTATTGAGTTAAAAAGCGTGTCGTGTAAACATGTATTTCCCCAAACATGTATTTTCCCAATATATGAACATAGAGAAGTTATTTAATTCAAAAGAGCAAAAGAGAACCCAAATCTCCATTTAACCATAAGACTTGGAAAATTGGTACTTTAGAAAGCACTTTATAAAAATTAGCCAATTATACTAGAGCTATGGTAAAATTGCGAGTACTAGTCTTGTTGATAATACAAATAATTTTAGCGTTTTGATCTTGGAAGGCAACCAGGGCAGGATGCGCTGGATGCTGTAGAAGCACACAACTGTTGCTGCTACAAAAGATTCTCCTAAAAGAGATGGAGAATGTCATCTTTGCTATCTTTAATGGAAAACTGAGAACTTGCTACTGGCTAAAGAAAAGAGGTCCAGAGTATAGGATGGGTCACAAATAGGATTGTTCACAATTATATATGAGTGTATAAGACAAGGTGAAAATTAACTTATGTTCTCCTAACAGGATAAAATAAATATGTTTCTTATGGAAGTAAGTTTATTTTATTCCTGAATTATTAACCAAAATATGTGACAATTAACAGAGAACAATTAAACAATTCATCTCAAATTAGGGCTCTAACACACAGCCTATGGTCAGCAGTAGTCTTAAGTTCTTTAGTTTCATCAGTATTCAGTTTTAAATGGTTTAATGCTGCCTCTGATTGCCAAGTGCTAAAATATGAGTCTTCACACTTCTGAGTCACCGAAGTAACTAAACTGTGACTTCAGTATCAGAGAGTTTCCTGGGAGTAAAGCAAGCTGTGGCCGCAAAAACATCTGAGTCACGATTTCCAGGGTAGTTCAAGCCCACCCTTGTCAAAACTGAACAAACTCCCACCTTTCCCCTCTTCACCCCAGCAGCGCTGCGCAGCAGCTCCCTTCCATGCCAGCTGGGTGGTCGGTGCCCCGGTTTCAGGTCTTTTCTCTGAGTGAAGGTAACTCACCACTCCAGCCTCTTCTGTCAGCATCAGCACTGGCTTCCATAAAGGCATTCCCCTCAGATATTCCCCTCTCCATACGTCCTCTTGACTGAGTGTCCTCAACCTACAGATCTACAGATGATCGGGCCTATTAGCCAACAACACCGAGAACCAGAGACTTCCCCAGTAAAACATGTGATGTAAAGGGCTGCAGATACACCCTTAGCTAGACCTTCTTTGGAAGTGAGGGGCTACAAATAAAAAAAACACAGAAGCTGTAAATCAGTAGACTGAAAATGTCTCTGGTGTCAGTGTAATGAGCTAACCACTACAGTAACCACAATAAGTGGCAGAAAAAGGAGGAGATGTTTTGTCACACTGAAACAAACAAAGCATCCTTCATCTTTGTTCCATCCTCCTCAAATTTAGCAAAAATAAATAAATAAAATAAAATAAAATAAAATAAAATAAAATAAAATAAGCTCTAAAGTTTTTTTAAGGGCAAAAAACGAAAGAAACTGTGGAATGCTTTCCTTTCTTTGCATTTGATTTTCTGAAGTCTTTGCTTACTTCTTGAGCCTTCTAGGATTGCCTGGGCTAACAAGATAATTTTCAAATTGTCTTTGTGATAGATTTTTCTTCCCCACAAAGGTCTGGAAAACTATACACAGGGAGGAGATGGGAAGTAAAGGTGCAGCGTGATGGGTGTTATCCTACCAAGGGTCTAACAAGTCTTGCAGTTGGGCAGCAATACACCCTGAGGATGTACTGTGCTCCTGGCACACTTTCTCCACCAAACCTTTCTCCTGGAGCAACCTGGACAACTTTTATTAGCAGAAGGAGGCCAAATCTGACTCCAGCCCTGGTCCTGTCTGGCTGCAGAGCAGGCTGTGGGCACAGAACCGTCTCAAAGGCACAAACAAGGATAGACAAGAAAACCCGATTTTCTCAATCCAAAAATCAAAATTCAATCACAAGTTCCTCAAGGAGGCACTCACCCAGGTGCCTTTGGTAGCTCTTGCTAGAAGTTTTCCTATCAGAAAGCAGACTTGAAATATTCTCTTTCTGACTGGCGTCCCCGTGCGTGTCAACATCTATTCCTTTGGCAGAGATGTGGCTGCACCACAGCAAATTGACATTACTATAGGGAAGGAAAATCTAGGCAGAAAACGCTTTTGAAATGCCTCTTCTCCTCAACCAAAGAGGTATCAATTATCATTAGCAATTGTAAAACACTATTGACTATCTACATTACATCAGTCATGCTTCTTTCTTACATTTTTCCCACTTGTCATGTTAAATATATCTGCTTGCAAGAAGATAATGAGCCTAATCTCACCCACTTTCAGTCCTGCAAGTCAGGCATAATGCAATTCTATTAGTACCAAACCTATGCAAGTAATTGTGCAACTCTGGTTCTTAAGATTTTCACCACAGCCTGGAAATGACTTGTGCTATTTTCAGAAATTAACCAATGCTCCAGCTTGGCCGGGGCCCTTTCTGAGGGATTAAACCCAGTACCGTTGCTTTTGCTTGAGTCTTGTAAAAACAATGACTGCAGAAAAAAATCCTCAAATTATGTTGGAGTGAAAGAGAATCTCCATGATGAAAATAGACAAAGGGTTGCTTGTATGTGACGACTTATGTTCAACCCGGATGCCTTCAGTCAGGCTTTGTATGGGCACCGAGATCTGTTTTTGTTAACATTAGCCACAAGCCACAAGAGTTCAGCAGAGCTTCCCTCAGGAGCAATTTGTAGAGGATACAGGTGAGCCTGTGAATCAACTGTTTTCTTGCATATGCCAAACTCGCAGAGGTCCTTTATTGGGGCTTTCGGTAGTCTGAATAAATTGACATGAGGGTTTTTTGGGGTACTCAACTTTTTTAATCTAGTCAATTAATTTTAATACATAAATAACCAACAGTGAACAGAGCACCATTACTCTGGAAGAGGTCCTTAGTATTTTGTACATTCTGATCCCTGAGTACTGCATGGGTCAAAGATACGGTTCTTTCTCTTTGAGGTCTAACCACAGGCCAAAATTGTACTGTTTTGATTGACAGCAAATTGCACAACAGATAGATTAACTTCATAATTAAATTTATTGTACAAAAAAAAAAAAAAAAAAAGAGGCCAAAGATAGTTTCTGGTTGGATTTCAAATGAAGTTATTCAGAATCTTCTGTGGACTTCAGATGGGGCCCCGAATTTGCTGAACATTTAATAGTTGTGGGTGGAGATGTTGGCCGCTGGCCACCCAGAAGAGTGGTGCAGGAGGGCACCTGGAGAGCAACAGTGGAAGCTTTTCCTGAAACTGGGCTGGGTATTTGCCCTTTGGAGCTCATTGTAAAATGAGTGAGTCTCTATTCCTCTGAAACCTTCCTCCTGTTTAGCACCGGGGGACAGTGAAAGACGGCAAGTCTATTTTCAGTGTTGCTAGTGGAAAAGCAACTTATGCCTAGTGTATTGGCTGATGCTTATATACAGTGCTGCCTTCGTGTGTGACTACACCCTGGCTTCCTGCTCTGCCTCCTGTGCCTTTGAGAGTTGCTTGCATTTAAATGGTCCTACCTTGGCTTTGAAGTTAATATTTCTCCAGGGGAATGAAGTGATGTACTTATGCCTTCAATTGTTGGTTTGGTGACAGCTGTTTGCAAGACTGGCTCAGTGAGGAAATGGACTTCTTGGAGTTTTACATTCACAGTAATAACCCGTAGCATTTCTACAGCCTCTCTTCTCTTCAAAGTCCTGCGCTAAAACGAGATGATTAATCACGCTGATGAGGGCCTGGTAAGCCATCATTTTGCAAAGAAAGCGTTTTGTTTTGCAGAAAACAAACAGTAATGAGAAGCTATTAAGACCACACTATCCATTTACTCTCTCTGAATCTACATAGACTGAAGCTTCAAATAACTTACAAGAAGAAAACAAAGGCACATAAACTTGTAGTTTAAATAGTACTCTCCCCTCTCCAGCTACCTCCAGTGTCAGACCGTTGCTTCAATTGTCTTCGCATTTCCTAACATTTGAAAATTAAGAAGATGCAAAGAAAAGAGTAGCCCAGGAATTCAACTTCTTATCCGCCTGGCTTTTAAGGCAATCACTGCTAAAACGCACTGTTGTTTTGTGAGGCAGCCAGACAGGCCACAACAATAGCACCCTGTATAAACTTTCCCCATTCACCTCAAAGCGGGCAGGTTCTAGCACCTCATTAAGATGGTTTAAGTACTAAAGCTGCCATTTTGTTGTTGATTATCATATCAGAAACCTCCACCGAACACATATAATTGGTGCAGCCACAAGCCCTGACATGCCCTTAGTCTTCATGGAGGAGCGGGTCTCAGATTTAAGCTTTCTACACACTGAAATCATCAGTCAAGTGGTCCTTGAGCCTGGTCTACAGCTGTCTCTGTTAATACAAAGGTCTTTCCTTCTTTTCTGCTTTTTCACTCTTGTTCCATAGACCTAACTTTGTTTTATCTTGTGTTGATTTTCTACCTCCATAATGTTTGTCCCTAGGATCATAGCCTTACCCTTGGAAAAAAAAAAAAGAGAGAGAAAAAGAAAAAGCAGTCAACTATTTTGTGTTGATGCAATGTGATGTACAGTTTAGAAGGGTGATTTCCCATTTCTTCCCCTCACTGTCTCGTTCCAAAGGCTCACTGCTAGAGTTAATATTAATTTCTTCCCCTGCATCTTGTTAGTGGGGCTTCAGCTCAGCTAAAGAGAGGCTTTACTGGCATGACAAGCAATGCATTCAAGCAATGCATCACCAAAGCATAGGGAGAAAAGAATCGCGTTACTCTTAGCATGAAGCAGTAGCAGCCTGAGTTGGGGAGCTGAGCTCCATTCAGCCCCCAGGTCTGTGGCCTTGCACGGGACCAACCTGAACCAGCTCCCATGGAGCTTTGAGCTGATCCTGGTGGCAGAGGTAGCTCAGACGGGGAGGGGAAAAGATTTGTTAAGCCAAGAAAATGCCAAGCCCACAACACCTGTGCGGTAGCTTGTGAACTCCCTGATTTGCACTCAGATACCATCAATGTCACTGTGTTACAAATGCCTACGTAGACAATTTAGGAGACTGGAATCCAGTAGTTGCCTTTAAATAGGTAGATGGACAGATAAGATCTCTTTCTACCTGCTTGCTTTGCCTGTCCCGTAAATGTTCTCTTTCTGGTCAGCCCACCCATCTGCATTTCCACAGGACAGCACAACTGTGCTGGTAGCTAGGTGTTGTCTGACAGAGGCAATATATGACAATACTAGATGAGCCTTGCCACAATAGCTTGCCCTTGTCCCTGCTGGCATCCCAGAATTGTGCATTCAAATACATGGAGTGCATTATTTCTACCTACAAATGACACCACATTACAGGTTAAAAACATCCTTTCTGCTTCCTAGAGTCCCTGCCCTGCAGATTGCTGGAGAATAGAGGGCTATTTTGTGCTACCTCACGCTGCCCTAGGAATCCACTGCTAACCAGAAGAGGGGACACTGAGCTCAGTGCACCTCAGGTCTGGCCTGATGTGACCATTCTTATGTGTTGTTAACATGATGCTGAAGTGGGAGAGTGAATAAAATTACGGTGAACAGGCAGAGTGTTGTGCTGCTCCTAAGGTTAGGCGTGGGCAGCTCACGCTATGCCAGTGCATGCTGGACACCAAGGGGGTTTTGCAGCTCCCTGCAGTTGTGTTTGAGCGTGAGCTTTTCCCCATATGCAGGTACTGCGGACACCTGTTGTTAGCACTGGCTAGTTTATCTAGCGTAAACAGAAAGTAATTCTTTTCAGCTGAATTGCCAGCTTGTCTATTTACTCTCTTAACAAAGAAACCAAATAGGGTCAATTACTAAGAATACTTTTCAGAAGGGAGAAGTGGAAGAATGCAATGGATACATGAGGTTCTGTACTGGGACCACTAACCCCTCTGACATGGCACACAACACCAGTCTTCAAATACTAATAATCTCATATGCAGCAGTTCAAATACAAACAATCTCATATACAGCATTTTTTTTTTGGTTTTGTTTGTTTATTTGAGAGTGGAAGGCTGCTTCTTTGGCTGAGTTATCCCATCTTGCTCTTCCCATAGGAATAATGTCAGCCGGAACAAAATAAAACCTGCTAATGGGCTTGCTATTGTTATGGTCTCAGAGTCATATTTTCCAGTTTCCTAGCTCACACTGACTGACCACGGTTTTGAGTTCAGGCACTCAAGCACACATGCAACTTTAGGTATGCTTGTGAAAGCTTGTGGCATGTGAACCTATTATATACCACTGACACGACTGTTCTTTGAACTGGGTAATGTGGTAGGTGCACAGCTGAAAGGGATTTTTATTTTTAAGCTTGAAAATGTTCCTTCAAGCTCATCCATGGCTACTAGCTACCTCTAATCTTCATTTTTCCTGAACTCTAAGGTACATTTTCACCTATGGCACTTAACAAAGAGCAATTCAGTGAATGCAGCTTATATTAAAGAAATGAAAAAAGTCCCAAACAAGCCAAGAAACTTGGTATCTCTAGCTAGCTGCTGTCATATAGATCAGAGTTTATCAATGATGAGAATTGTAAGCAATGGCCCAAGAGGAATTTTCTTATTTCTATACATGAGTTCATTGCTTCTTTTCACCCACATGAACTTTGGAAGAAAGTTACATTAACAAGAAAAAACATTCTGGAATAAGTTTAGTATGTGAGGCTATTCAAAACTGATCCAAAGTATGGTAAGACCATGCTTACACTAATTGCTAGTTATTAACATTTAAGGTACAAGTTTCCAGTCCTTACTCATGCTGGGGCGCATCTGTGGGAGTTAAACCCTCTTTGACTCTAAGGAGGTCTTTGGGTGACTCAGTATTCATCAGTATGACTAAAAGTTACAGTCCCTGCCCACTGGGGAAAAAATCTAGTTTTCTTTGTACTTCAGTTGTGTGCACGTCCCTCATTGCATTAAAAAAATGACCATGGTAGTTCTGCAATTAGAGTAGTGTGAAGCTAGGAAGACCAGGCATGCCCGTTTTCCATGGCGTATGCGACATCTAAGGAACTGCCTTTGTCTGACAGTCCCTGTGTACTCATATCATAGGTTTCTTAGGCTAATATGGGAAGAAAAGCTGTTCCAGGAATGTTAATATGTGCTTATAACCCAGTAACAAAGCATACAGAGCCGGATATGTGTCTTACATGGTGTAGAAGGTAACTATGAAGAAGATAATCATGTAGATAAGGTTTGAGAAGAGGAGTAAAATCATCAGAGCAGAAATGTCCCCAGCTACCATTTTTTTTAATAATGACTTCTTGTAAAAGAGATGGAAGGGCTACATTTGCAAAAGAAAAGAAAAAAAGAGAGAGAAACTGGACAAGCAGCTAGATTGGGAGGAAGGAGAGTTTGTGGTTATAACGCTCTACAAGGACCAAGTCAGAATATCCGGGTTCACTTCCTTAGTGTCCCAGAGGCTTCCTGTGTGTATTTGGACAAATCACTTAGCGTCTTTGTACATCAGTTCCCTCTTTATGCAAAAGGGTAGGATGTTTCGTTTGGACTGAAAGTTCTTGCCTCTTCACCAGTGTGTAGCTATTACACATAGCACCGTTGTTTCGTACATAATGTGTCATGATATCCTATAGAGAGATTTCATAAACTTAAGTGTGCTTTTGTAGAATTCGGGCTAGATGTCATTGAGGCACAATTTCTCTCAAGCCCTCTCTACATAGTTTCTCATATCAGATAAAAAGGGAGAATTTCCACAGAAAGGGATCCATCCTGAAGCAGAGAAGGAAAACAGGAAGCTGAGAAAGTACAAACTGACTAGCTACTATATTCAGTTTTCACAAGCAGTAGCACATTATTGCTTCTCCTGCACCCCCCAAAGCAATTCTTTCTAGGCACCAATATAAACCTTATCACTGCAACACTGGCAGCTCAGCCTTACAAGACCTGCCAAGCTATAGGAAGGAAAATCATCCTCACAGCCTCGTTTAATGAACAGGTGGGACTGAAGCACAGGCTACATTCAAACTCAAATCACATAGGAACTCCACATAAAACTGGGAGCAGGGGTTCTCCTCAGCTTGCCTCTGGCTCTGTTCACTTCATCCTATCAAAGTTTGGAAAATTACTGAGGAGTTTCTATGCATTCTCTGTAAGTAGTGGAAGGAATCAGTTGCCATAAGATCTACATCACCAGCCTAGAGGAACACATATCTCTCCACTGACTATACAAAGAACTTCACACAGATGCTTCACATTATGTGATGTAGGTGTTTTGCTGTCTTATTTTTTCATTGCATAATTCTTTTTTCCTCAGAAACAACTTTTGCCATAGAGCAGTAATGTTAAATGTCACAATCTTGCGTTAGATAGTAATTGTATCATTTCTTTTGTAATAGTTTAAAATGCTGTTATTTACATATAGAAGGACATCATTTGCCAAATGCCAGGCAAGACATAGTCTGGTTTCAGGATTCTGGGTAAGTAAAGGAAAAAATCTTGAAATAACTGATTTTTTTTCCTATGAATCCTGAAATATTCTGTTGCAGGTTGGGAATTGTACACATGTGGCCAATTGTGTGAAGTTGCTTTAAAATTCATTAATTGTTGATAAAAATAGGGTGACAGGAAAAACATAAAAGTGAGAGAGGGGATCTGACCTGGCATTACCAAGATAAGGAGGAAAAAAGAGAAATGAATCTGTATGCTATGCACTGTCTCACACCTCCCTGTGTTCTGCAGAGCTCTCTTGGTTTCAGGGTAATCTAGTGTTGATAATTCCTATTCCTTTTATTTGGGGGGGATGGGCAGAATATAATAGTTTTAGCTAAAATGCACTCCATCTGCTATCAAAAGCATTTAATTTCATTTTCATTTTGCATCATTTTGAACGAGGAGTTAGGGAAATGGCTGTGAATCACTGAAGGCACATGTGGATTGCTTTCAGCAGAGTATAGCCACTCCCTTTAAAAGGGAGAAAAGGGAAAACAAAAAGAAAATTTACAGTATTAGGGTATTGTATTTTGGTATAGTCCTTGTCATAATTTTCATCTTTTACCAGACTGGTCTCATTGCTATGTGAGACCTCTATGCAATATAAAAAGAGAAATTAGATCACTATGGAAATAATGACATTATCTAGAAAAGTTATTTGGAAAAATTCATCTCAAATGGAGAAAATTGGGGAAAGTGGTCTCTCATATAACAAACCAAAAACATTTTCAGATTATTTTTTTGGCCAGGTAATTATTTTAAAAAAAAAAAAAAAAAGCAGAAAGGAAATAGGGGAAGAAGGAAGAAAATCTTTACGATATTTAGTTTACATGCACGCTTAATACACAATATCCTTAGTGTTAGTAAGACAAGAATTATTAAAATAAGACTATCACTTTTTATTTAATGAACAGAATTTTCTCTTTCATTAAACAGAGATTTTTTTTTTTAACAAATGCTGATGATTAGAACTGCAGATAAGACAGCAAGCTGTTCTCTTTGCTGACATGGATACAATACAGGATGCCAGCTAGAACGCTTCACCTGCAATGACTTTTCACTATTCTTAATTCCTTTAGGCAACAGCACTTCATGTGGTCTATATTTTTGTTTCAGTGCAGGCTGAAAAGAATTAGCCAATTTATTTTTGGCTTAATAAACTCAAATCACAAAGTGCATCTTTAACAGCAGTAATTTACTGACAATATGAATTGAAAATCCTTTTCCAGATTCTAGACTATGTTTATAATCACAATTGTTTTCATTTCTTTATGAACAATCTCCCTGTTGTCTCTAGTCATCTTGGGTGTAGCTTTATAGAGGAGTTAACCATGGGTAGCTGTGACCTTAATCTCAGCACTGGGCTCAGCCTTCCTTACATGTTAACAATTGCAATGGAAAACACAGACAAACAAGTCATTCCTCCCTGGTATTGCAGTGGCCACGGTCAGTCTTGTGGGGCTAGTTCCTTGTTTATTAGCCTTGCAGGAAGCTGATCTGCTTTGGGAGCAGATACTAATATTAACCGTGGTAAAAACATGCCTGATTTTGACCGCCAGAAAAAAAAATGTGGAAATCACTGGAGGACTGATAGGCTTCCAGTGGGTTAATATGGGC
Source organism: Crypturellus undulatus (assembly GCA_013389825.1). Taxonomy (NCBI): domain Eukaryota; kingdom Metazoa; phylum Chordata; class Aves; order Tinamiformes; family Tinamidae; genus Crypturellus; species Crypturellus undulatus. The sequence continues at coordinate 196,623 of VWPW01015283.1, forward strand.
CTCTTTATTGCAAAGTTAGCAGGTTACTAACCTGAGCGGAAAACACTTGGGAGCTTTAATTTCTTAAGTGACATCACCATTTGAAAATACCAAAAGTAGAGCTAAACTTAGGTCAGAGGTTTCTGCATGTTGATGGAACTGCATTAGGGACAACAGTGAAGAAATTGAATTGATTACTTCTGCAACCGAGATATCCATATAACACATGGTGAAAATGTGAATTATGTCCTTAATTACCATAAAGCATCTTCTGCCCACACAGGGTAGTACAAAAAGAAAAGAAAAGAAAAGGGACAAATATAAATAGTTATGTTAAAGATGATGCTCTTGTTTCATTTGAAACTTGAAACAGAAACCAAAATTACCCTGCAAATACCTCATAATTCATCTAGTGAAAACAGAATGTCATGTCAGTCCTGTGCTTTATTTAAGAGATGAAAGAGCAAAAGGAAAAACCTCCAGAATATCCAACAATTATAAATAGTTTAATCCAATAGCTGGTGGTCCTTTAGTAGTAGAGCTGATTTCTGTTGTTTCATGCTATGTCTTAGGCTTTGCTTCCAAAGGACACTGAATCCAGTTACAGGTATCCTAGTATGAGATATAAAAAAAAAAAAAAAACTTGTGGTCTGTATATTGCTCTCTGCAAGGTTAAATTTGTTCAGAAAAATGGTGAAGGAAACTTTGCATTGGCAGCCTTCATGGCAGGTCAGATATTGCCTACCAGTGAGCATGAAATCATAGCCATAGGGAACTTGCATCAGTGTATTATATAGCCCAGTATCCTTACAGAACCTCCCTTGAATTTACCATAAGTGCATGGACATACAGAGATGAAGCCCACATCCTCGTATAATTAAAGAAAAATTATTTTCTTTAATTGTGAGGAGGGTTGACCAGTGGGAAGAACTACCAATATTTGGATTCCTAGTCTCGCGGCATGTTCATGCCTAGACTGGATGTCTTTTTGGAAGATCTGTTTAGTCAAACACATGTTATGGGTATCAATTTAGGGGTAATACTATGAGACTTAGAGTAGTGTTATGTAGAAGGTCAGTCTGTGTGATACGGTAGCCTTAAAATTTGTAAATAATCTATAGGCAATACTCTTCACCTAGAAGAATGCTGTCTTTTACATGGTGGAAGACTTTGTGCACAGGCCTAATTCAGTTTGGTTACCTCTGTGTGAAATGGAAGCCCAGCTTCATTTCCTGCAGATCTGACTTGGGTCCGTGCCTATCTTCAGTGCTTCAGTCACAAATGAGTCTAAATTCTTACCTACTTGATGAAAACTACTAAACTCCTGGATCAAGTCTAGCTGGCCAAAAAAAGCAAAAGGAAGCCCCTTTGGTGCCAAACTCTTCTCCATGGGAGCCAGTGACAGGACAAGGGGTAATGGGTACAAACTGAAACACAGGAAGCTTCAACTCCATATGAGGAAGGACATCTTGATTGTGAGAGCAACAGAGCCCTGGCACAGGCTGCCCAGAGAGGCTGTGGAGTCTCCTTCTCCAGAGATCTTCCAAACCCATCCGGATGCCACCCTGTGTCACGTGCTCTGGGTGTCTCTGCTTGAGCAGGAGGTTGGACTAGATGATCTCTAGAGGTCTCTTCTGACCTCAGTCATCCTGTGACTCTGTGATACCATGGTCCTGTTCATAGCTGTAACCTTTTGACAACCCCATGAATACTGAGAAAGACTTGGGAATCACTCTTTAATCGGTGGCTTGATTGACAGGGATATTATTATTTTCCACGATAGCATAAATTCATACTTGACCATTTTGCTGACAGACACACCTAGGTAGCACCTTCTGTTCCAGTCAGAATAGGTTATTGTAACTTGGAGAATTACAGTGCATGTGACTGCCCAACTGCAACCCCAAGGGCAGTGTGTTGCTCAGGTACTAATTGCATATAAACTGTTGCATTTCTAGGAAAGTTAAGAATGATAAGATATCTTTGAGACAGAAATTTTGGTGGTCAAGATACCCCAGCTTCATCTACACAATAATCTTTCCCACTGATGCTGGTGCAATGATGAGTGAGGAATAAAAACACCAAGTTTGAGCTGAGCAGTGAGAAATGGGCAGATTTTATCTGCATGGCCTGAAATAGCCATAGGTGCACTTGGTATTTCTCAGCTGCAGCACTACCCACTGCTACCCCTTGAGGAACCAACAGCATGAGCCTCTTGAGGAACCAACAGCATGAGCCTTCCATGCAAGCTGAGAATTTGCTGTTGTAACTTCTTATTCGTGCTATGATACTTCCTGTGCTGTGCAACACAAGATGTGAGCTGTTCTTATTTTGTGATCCTTTCTGTGCCTTCTAAAGGCAACAAACTCCCAGCAGAGGCCATGGAGATGGAAAATTACAATAATCAAGCCTGGAGAAGAAAAAAGTGTGAATAAGACTTTCAGCAGAAGTGTGACTGAGACGGTGTTGAATATAGGGCAATATAGTGAAAGTGTTAATAAGCAGATTTACAAAGACAGGAAATGTGAGAAACAAAGGTAAGCTCAGGATCAAGAAGAGCACCCAGATTTCTCTTTTAGACACAAAATGGCATGAAAGACTTAAAATCACCAACAGAAAAATTAATAACTTTTCCACACTAGTCACCACTAAGATGAAATGAAAAAGATAAGTAAGAAAAATAATGATTGATCCTTGCACTAAGGCAAGTGGAATCTGCTTAACTTCAATCAATTTACAGCTACTTGCTGTAAGTAGGAACTTCCAAAGCTCCTCCAGTGGTGAGAGAGTGGAAAGTTTCACCAACCAGGTGGATCTCCATTGAAAGTTTGGGGTCAACAAATCAGCATCCTATGCTAAGAGCCATTTCTGGCAGGAGGGAGTGGAGGACAGGAATCATAGCCAACTCTTTTATTTGGATTTTGAACTGTTTTCATTTTCTGAGACATTTACACTACCTCAGCTCTTGGTGACGTTACAGAGTGTCTAGCAGTGTTCATCAAAGGCAGTTTACATGTTCAGCGATGGGGCCACAGAAGTGATCCCCCAATCCAACCACTCCTTCTCAATCCTGTGCTGTCTGTGGGACACGTGTGGACATGGATTTGCATGTAACAATAAGGTCACTCAGATAAGGCCCCAATAAAGGTGGTGCCACTTTTTTCCTGTTCAGTCAGTTCCCCAGTATGTTCCACCACTCAACCTTGTCAGTTCACTCTACCAAAATAAGGCCAGAAGTATAGAGTCACATTTCTAAGTTTCTTGGCCCGGTCTAAAGCAGTTACTGCTCCCAGCCATCTATTTTACATTTTTAATGGATTTTTCTGCCTCTACCCAGTGACATCTGTTTGTTTATGTATTTATTTATTTTCCCCCATCTAGCTCCAGTGTTAACCAAAACTGGCCTGCAGCTACTTTTACAGGCCAAAGCGATGCTTCAGGAGCTGCTTCATAATGGATGAGATGACCAGATTTGGAGGAAATCAAAAGAGCTTGGTGTTGAGTGGACTGCTGAGAACAAAAAAGAGCCCTGATCATTCAAGTTAAATTCACTGCCCCATGTTTCTCAAAATCCTCAGGGAATAATTTGCTCCCCAGGAGTCCTTTTAACAGTGGTTGTGCTTTAGTTGTTAAGTCAGATGAAGCGGCTCGGTCATGGGGCATTTCTGGGATATCTCATGTATCTATTCTAAAAGAGGGATTGTAGGCGCACACAAATGCTTGCAAGACAGTCTTTGCAAAAACTGAGTTAAATGTGGTCTTGGAGATCACCTCTACCCTCAGAGTTTCACCTGTCAAGGCTGGGAGTTTGACAGTCACATTTTCCTATTTTTAATATAATTTCTCTCCCCTGTTGCTGTGTGAAGCCACACGAACAGTAGGGAAAGCTGACTGAGTGGCTGGGAGGGGAGACTGAATTTGACAGTATGTGAAGTGCTGCCAGATGCACAACACACATAAATGGAAATCTCACTTCTAAAAGTTCTTCCCAGTGCGGCTAATATTCAGTATTACCTTTTATCGACATAAATAAAAACTTGCCAGATAGAAAGGGAGCCTCTAGCTTCACAGTGCTTTTTTGGTACAGATCACAGAAAATATATTTTGGCCCAGGCAGGTCATTTGACCTTGTTAACCCAAGGCATCAGCCCCCCAGAAATTTCAAAAGGGCTGTGCAGAGCCTCCTAAGTCCTCCTAGAGAGGAAGATTTGTGAAGGTAGAAAAATGAATTTTTGTCAAGGAAGGGGCCCCTGAGGGGCACGGACGGGAACCTCTTTTTTGAAGGGAGGTCTGCGCTGCCTTGGCCTTGCAGCTACTTCTGTTCAGCGATGTCAAGGAGCTTCGCGTCCGCCACAGCCCAAGAGCCCGCCAGACTTTTCACCCTCCAGGGACAGAAGCACCTCAAAGGTCCTGGTTGTAACCCACGAGAGTAAGAACAAATGAAATATGGTTGAGCAAAGTAAGGGATAGACGATTGTCNCAAGAGCCCTCCAGACTTTTCACCCTCCAGGGACAGAGGCACCTCCTAGTTGTAACCCACGAGAGTAAGAACAAATGAAATATGGTTGAGCAAAGTAAGGGATAGACGATTGTCCAAGATCATATGTCAGATCATATTTCCTTTTGAGTCAGTCCAAGAAGGATAGAAACTCATAGAAGCATTCTCCTTTGGAAAAGACAAAATAAGGCCTGTGCTTCACTGGAGTGAAGCTCAGTGGGAGATGGGCAGCGTTATTTCCCACAGATTCCACTTAAAATGCTGTGGCACTTAGATCCAGCTCTACGCTTGGCCAACCCATAGCTATTTTTCGACTGCCTTGCCATAGCCTCTTGATCTGAGCAACAGAAAGGATGCTCTCTAAAATCTCCCATCCTTTCCAACTTCAGAGCTGCAGCAATCCAAGAGATTTTTTGTACCAAAACTTGCTAAGTGCAGACATGATTTTTCCCAGAAAGTAAGTGAACATATTAACGGGTATTTTCAGACTTCCTAGGCCAGGTTCCTCCAACCATGGGTTTCCAGCAATTTCCATGTTCATCTTGGAATGGCTACAACAAAAAATAGGCCTAGTTGAGCCAGATACTTGAGAAGAAAACGTGACAGAGAGGGCAAGCTCTAAATTTCCTCATGGAAATCTCCCTTCTGATGTCTACCTACTTCCTTGTGCCTAAAAGTAGTCCCGCTTTGGTAACTAAGACATTGTAGCTGATCCAGATTTCATATAAATTCTTAAATGCAAAGGAACAATGTACTTTCTTGGTATAAGTTATATGTAGGTTGCTACTGTAACACCTGCCAATTCCTTTTTGTCAGTCTAAACTGGCCTTGGTCGGTTTCCCATCAGTTTTATGCGTTGTTTCACTAGTGTAGCTGTGGGATATGCACGCTGAACCAATAGGCAAACATAAATGCCATTTCCTGTTGAGTTTAGCTCAGCTATGATCAGTACGACCACAAAAATGTCTACATTCTGTATTAAAATAGTAACATTGAGTTTCCTACCTAAACCCGCAGAAGCCAGGAAATTCACAATTAGGCTGTTCTAGGCTACAGAATTAAAAAAAGAAAATATACCACAAATACTGTCATCTGAAGGTCAGGACAGAATTTTATTCAAACTAAATTAATACTAACGAAAAGGAGAGCTAAAATAAAGTATTTCCTCTAGCAATGCTGAAATACAGTGCAGGATCTGATACCTTAGCCAGGAAAGCTCTGACTGAAATAGTGGCAATTTTGCTGGAGGGTGCCTTGGAGGGCCAAGCTTGCTAAAAGCTGCAGGACGATCCCAAGGCCAATGTGAAGCCTTGGGCTGCTTCGTTTGCTAAACTCTTAAAGAGACACAGTCAACACTTAACTCCCATTTCTGTCTGTTATTTGTTTGTTTTTGACATTTTGTTGTCACAAGAGCTTAAAGATTTTTTTTTCTGCCTTTCCAATTCTTTCTGCAGGGCTGTTGACAGTTTTTGGTGCATACACATTTCCATTGTTTTCTCCGTATAACCAGTTAGTCAGACTTGCCCATTTGTCTGTGGGTTCTGCAAGTGGCAACAAAAGAGATTCTTTTTCTTAACATAGGAAAATGTGATGTAAAATCACAAACAGTATACAGGGGGATTCAAGGACAGGTGCTCCACAGACAGCAATTTGTTTGTGAAACGGCCTAGATTTCAGCTGTGTCTCTGTTGTTTAAGCATGGCTTTAGCATATGAACATCTCGAAAGCCAGTAAATGCTTTCCAAGCTCTTATAAAAGAGGAGTGATCAAAATTCTCCAGCTTAGAAAAGGCATTAAGGAGATGGGGAGAGGAAAACACGGTCATCGCCTCTTCTTTCCGGGGGAGCTGGAGATTAGCGTGGGGGCAAAACTGTAGCACAGGGCTGCCGCACACTGGGAATGCTGACTGCTTGGAGGGCTGATCTTGTCTTCTTTTTGCTGCCTGTGAGCTTTGCCGTGGGGCAGTGCTTTGAGGCACCTGCCAGTGCTAGTCAGAGGTAGCGCTGGGTGGTTATGTCAGATAACCTTGGAATAAAGCTGGCTCTTTGGGCTACAAATTTGGGCAGTGCTGCTACGAGAGAGCCCTAACGTGTGCCTCCCTTCAACCCCTTATGCTGATTTATCCAGCAGAGAGGAACAACTCACTCTCTCATGGAACTGCTTTGTTGTACCAAGGCTCTGAAGAAAGCACCAAATTCAGATCACAGCGTCCTTGTTGCCAGACTAGAGTATCTCCAGTGGGCGACATAAGTTGCAGGAGGGAAATGACTATCATCTCGCCTAGATATTTTCTACAAAAGTGAGCCCAGGGCTCTGGGGCAGTAGCTGAGACGTGCAGCAGATGACTGAAAACTGAGACCAATTTATTGTCAGGAGATGACGGAACTGGCACGATGACTTTAAGCATGCCCTGAATTGCCTCTCTCTTGTTTCTTGATTCTCATGCTGTGCAGGCCAGAGCATTATGTCTCTGGTATCAGTATTACTTCTTGTTCATGCAGAACTCCTCTGATAAAGTTCAAGGAACAGCAAGTTACTCCAAAGAGAGGATCTATGTCTTTAATATGTGTATATGCACGTGTATATGTATTAGGCATAAATTCACATCAATTTGGAAAATCTTTGGGAACACGAAACTCCCATTTTGCTGCTAAGTACATACTAGCTAAATATTACAGTAAAATGCAGGCCTATGTTACATTCAGAGGTAGATGATGTTGTACAGAACTCCTGCATGCTGAAACAAAACTGCATACTGAACCTCATTCGTTAAGTAAAATGTGCGGAATAAGCTGCTACTCAAGCCAGTGGTCTTTGGGCAAGATTGTGAGCTGTGTACCCACCAGCATGAGACACAAAGCAAAGGGGGAACAAGCAGCAGAGGTACCAGGGGCGTACACAGTCATACGTTCCTCTTTCTAACCTCAGTAACCTCCTTTCCCCCACTCACAGCCCACATACCTCCACCCTCACCTCCAGCAACCAATGACTACCCGAAATGCCAACTGTGTTTGTTGGTTAAGCGGTTCGTGATGACTAATGGAGAGCAGGTTTAATAAACTACAGTGTACTTTTGTTATTGGTGGTAAAAGTAAATGAGGAACTACTCACGAGCTGCAGGCAAGTGAGTATTTGAACGTAACACTGCGGAAACAAAATGGATGTGAATGGGTGAGCCAAAATGAAAATGGTAATTTGGAAGAAGCAGAATTAATAAGCAGAATTTGAATCTGCAAGTCTCGATATGTTAAATGAACAATCATTTATAACTGACTAGTTACATCTAGTAACTAGTTACTAGTCATTCATGAGTAGTTCTCGGAATAGGGAGAAGTGGACAAAGTGAAAGAAAATATATTTCAACAAGCAAAAAAAAAAGGTAAAGAACTTGCATAGAAAAATAAATTGCTCTTTGAGAGTTTGCCATTTAATTTTCATGTAAAATGCACCATGCTTTTTTCATTGTACATAATGAGAGATTTTTCTTCTAGGAAACATTTTTTTCACCTATCATTTAAGTAACATTCAATATCCTTTCCAATTAAAAAGCTAATATATATATAGCATGAAGGGAAATAGAAAAGGCTATTGAGAAAAATATATTTGAAAAAAAGTAACTTCACCATTTTTTCCCCAACTCTCATTTATTTTTCCAGTTAGTTTTGACTCTTTGATCAAAGATTTGGCAAATAAAACTCACAGAAGCCAAGGTTCAAACACTACATGAATTGTGTTATAAACATTCTAGCCTATTTAATTAGCATGAGTAGATCTAGATCTTCTTGACTGCTGTTTTCCTCCAAAAGGCAAGAAGCTGAGACTATCACTAAATAACATCATTTTGAGATCCAGGACTTCAGGAGAAGTCTAGGAGAATCTCACATTCATGAGATTCACGATAAACTGTGAAGGCTGACAAAGTTAGCAGAAGATATTTCAGATCCTAGGCCCTGATTTCCCACATTTAACTTAGCTCTTTATGAATACTGATATACACATCTCTAAATCAGTGCTTAGATGCCTTAGAAGCCTAGAAGTCATATTGATGTAAACATTTGGTTGTAACAGATCGTAATCCCTACAGGGATTGTGATAGTAGGGATCACAGTGTCCCTACTACGAACCATACGCTACAAAGGCCATGAGCTACGTGTCTTGCAGTCCTGAAGGTTTTTACGAGCTGTGATGACCAAGTCTTTCATGCAGAGCTTTGCCGTGGTGAAATTCCTTCTGGTTTGGAAGTGGAAACATCGATGCACGTTGAGAAAGCCTGTTCTCACAGTATTTCCGGCATCTCTGGCAGAAAAGGCTAGCACAAACCATATTATCTTTCTTTTTTCTTTTCTAATTCAGGGTTTCTGTGTTTCACAGTTCGGAAACTGTGAAAGGTTCAGAGAGCCCTTCAGAGCACCAAGTGCCTGAGCACTCAGCCAGACCAACCTTAGCCTCCTAATCTTATTAACTCTGGCCATCAGAGCTTCATAGTTACACGACAGATAAGCAGATATTTTTGTTAGAAAGCCCGACTTTCATGGTCTTTTTGTTTCCTTTCAAAAAAGAGGTATGGGTGGCGAAGGGAGGTAGGGCAGGAGTGTGAGCGCCCGCCGCACGTGCAGACGGCGAGGTTTGGGCTGCACATTTCTGTGTCCTTATGGCAGCGTTTTGCCAGGAAGCCGGTGCAATTCATTGCACAGACGTAACTATGCCCAGCCAGAGGGGTTTGCTCGACAAATTGTAATTCAGCTGAAAGTGATGCCGTCTTTTGTTACACCCCTCCAAAGCTTTTGTTCGGGGACACAGCACTGGCTTTTAACCATGCACTCTTCCCCTTTATTTTCAGGCTCGGGACGCGCTTTTGATGTCCTCCTCCGAGCCCGCGTGGTCTGGAAGCGGTCAGCCTTGCTGGAAACCGTGCGGGCGAGGAAACCGTGCCCCGTCCCGCCCGGGGGAGCTCCGCGCCGGCCGCACGAGCCCCCTGCAGCCCCAGCACCTTCCCGGGCCCCGCGAGGACAGGCTCTCTGCGCGCCAGACAAAAGGGCTGGTGGGCGGCCAGCGGGCCCCCCTGCCTGGTGGCCCCCCGGGGCCGCGGTGGAGGCCAGGAGGCGGGGGGATCTGCTCTGCGGTTTGCTGGCATTGCTGCGTGCTGCTGGCAGCCCCGGGGAAGCCGCCTCTGCTGTTCGTCAAGGCGAGGGCGGCTGAGCAGGACGGCCCGGCCTGCGCTCCGGGCGCCGCGGAGCGCTGGGGCAGCTGGAGCGCCGGGCAGGACCTCAGTGGGCTGCGACGCCGGGGACACGTGGAGCTCCTGTCCGCCCGTGCGGCGGCTCACACCGCCTCCGTGAGCGCTGCGGACATCTCCATGCGCTGCCTGTCTGAGGAGATGGGGTTGTCCTGTGGACGTCCTGTTTCACACCAACCCTCACCGTTCTTCACCCACGTGCCTTCGCCCGAGGGTGTCCCCATGCACCTTAAGGCCGTAGGAGACCCGCACGCTGGCCAAGAGCAGGGCTCTAGCCCAGCGCGAACGCCCCTGTAAGGTGCCCATGGTCCATGGGGGCACGGACGGGGCTGCCTGGCTCTGCCTGTCGCCTCCTGGTCACAGTGGCCAGGTCTAGCCTGGGGGATCCAGCAAAGCCGCAGGTTTGGCACATGCAGGCCTTGGGAAATCCCTTTTGAACCTATTTTTCCTTCCATAGCCCTCACTTTTTTTTTGGTGTCACTACTCTCGAGCCCATATACGCTAACTGATCTATGTGGGCTTTCCCACCAACCTGCTGCGATGATAGGTTAAAAACAGCTTGTGATTTTCCCCATGCCTTTCCCCTCCTTGGAAATGCTGAGGGTATTCGTTTATTATTTAAGAACGTGTTTTGATGTGAGCTCTCACCTTAACTCAAGTGCTAAGACTGCTGTGTTCCTAACGAAGATCACCCTTCTCCAAAGTGCTGAGTTATCGTTAAAGCTACATAGGTATCAAAACTAAAGGCATCCCAGCTTCAGATGTGCGGATTAGGAGACCAGTCTGTATGATTCAGGTGCTTCATGCTCCTGTGAAGGATGTTGGTAATTTTCTAAAATTCTACACTTTCCTGAAAAGTGTAGTTTGAGCTTGGAAAACAGTCAGAAGCCTGCCTGCCTTCCTTCCTTCCTTCCTTCCTTCCTTCCTTCTTTCCTTCCTTTTCCTCTTTCCCTTCTTTCCTTCTCTCTATCCTAACAC
>VWPW01015284.1:0-31254 GCA_013389825.1 Crypturellus undulatus
ATATATATATATATATGTACACCCATACGATATATATGGTGTGCTTCTGCTTTGATCATGAACAAGATTTTGAGGATTACAACACTGTAATAAACATGCAGAAACTGAATAGTGATTCAGAAAATTTATGTATTTCTGATGGGCTGATTTTGAGGAAAAGATAGAGCTAGTTCCACCTCCAATCCTGGGCTGACTTAGGAGCCCATCACGGTGGACATGGACAAGTAACTGATGAGCAGAACATTATCTTTGCCTAAAGCCAGTTGCGGGCTTATGCATTCAGAAATCTGGATTTTGTATAATCACATATTTAATCAGACATTAAACAGGTGGATTCAAAACTTTCAGCCTTGGGCTGAAAGGGCTGAACAGATTATCCATGTTAGAATTCAGGCTAAAATAACAGTTTGCCATCTGATCTTCCTCAAAAGATAAAAAGCAGAGATGTCTCTTTTAATCATAGTATCACAGAATGGTTAAAGTTGGAAGGGACCTCTAGAGATCATCTAGTCCAACAGGGACACCCAGAGCAGGGGCACAGGGTGGCATCCAGGTGGGTTTGAGGATCTCCAGAGAAGGAGCCTCTCTGGGCAGCCTGTGCCAGGGCTCGGGCACCCTCACAGCAAAGAAGTTCTTCCTCACACGGATATGGAACTTTCTGTGTTTCAACTTCTACCCATTACTCCTTGTTCTGTCACTGGCCACAACAGAGAAGAGTTTGGCCGCATCATCCCTATATTCTTCACTCAGGTACTAAGACACCTCGATACCAACAAATCCATGGGCCCCAATGGGATGCACCCCAGAGTTCTGCGTGAGCTGGCGGATGTCGTAGCCAAGCCACTCTCCATCATCTTTGAAAGATCCTGGAGAACGGGGGAGGTGCCGGAGGACTGGAAGAAGGCCAATATCACGCCAGTCTTCAAAAATGCAAGAAGGAGGACCCGGGCAACTACAGGCCGGTCAGCCTGACCTCCGTACCTGGAAAAGTGATGGAACGGCTCATACTGGCCGCTGTCTCCAGGCACGTGGAAGACAAGAAGACGCCCAAGACTACTCAGCATGGATTCACGAAAGGGAAATCATGCTTGACTAATCTGATAGCCTTCTATGATGGGATGACCGGCTGGATAGATGAGGGGAGAGCGGTGGATGTCATCTACCTTGACTTCACCAAGGCTTTTGACACTGTCCCTCACAACATCCTCCTCGACAAGCTCCGGAGGTGTGGGCTGGATGAGTGGTCGGTGAGGTGGATTGGCAACTGGCTAGATGGCAGAACTCAGAGGGTGGTGATCAGCGGTGCAGAGTCTAGTTGGAGGCCTGTGTTGAGCGGAGTCCCCCAGGATTCAGTCCTCGGTCCAGTCCTGTTCAATTTATTCATCAACGATCTGGATGAAGGCACAGAGTGCTCCCTCAGCAAGTTTGCAGATGATACGAAGCTGGGAGTAGTCGTGGATACTCCAGAGGGCTGTGCTGCCATCCAGAGGGACCTGGACAGACTAGACAACTGAGCGGTCAAGAAGCTCATGAAATTTAACAAGGCCAACTGCACGGTCCTGCACCTGGGGAGAAATAACCCCAGACACCAGTACAGGCTGGGGACTGACCTGCTGGAGAGCAGCTCTGCTGAGAAGGACCTGGGCGCCATGGTGGACGACAGGTTACCGCACTGAGTGACCAGCTCTAGTTGATCCTGCTCTGGGCAAGAGCGTTGGATTAGATGACCTTCAAGGTCCCTACCAACTTCAAGCATTCTCTGATTTTGTGATAGTACGCTAGACCCTCTGAATCCTACTACTAAATGCGAACACATCTTGAGACTTTGGACACATAGATGTGGTGTCTGGATGTCTCTGGGAGAGCTATGTGTCTAAGTGCTATATTCCATGGTAAACCGGCTAATGGATTTAACGGAGATTAGAGAGGCAGTCAGCTGAACATGAGTAGATGTCTTATTTGAGATGGTCTACATATAGCTCACATGTAATCACTTGCACATTTAATCAAGTCTAGGTGGCTATAGTTCTAACTTCCGCATTCATTTTTAGGTGGAGGTCAAAGTTATCATTCTGTCTCACTCCCAAAGTGAGGACATCAGAATGAAATGAAACCTTTTGAAAATCTCAGAGATGATCTTGATTTCTTTAAAGATTCAAGAGAAGAGAAATGTTGGCATCTCCATTTTGAAAGCCCTACAGCTTATTGGTTTTGAGTTTTTTTGATTTCTGATCATTAAGAAGAAATCAGCATCTTCCTATACATGGAGTTCAGTTTAAATTAGTTTAATACTGGTGAAAATAAGAGACCTAAAAATTTCTCCATAAGCGTTTAATATCTTTAATCGCTTGCTGATTAATTTAAATTCAATAAGACTTCACCTTTTAGGTGACTTTAGTACTTTTGAAATTGTCCTTATGAGAAAAGTCCTTCCACATTTGCCTAAACAAAAAAAAAAAAAAAAAGCCTTTATGGTTCAAGAGGTAAATTTAGTGCTTAAGCATTAAATCAAGATCCAGGAAAGAAAGGAAAAAAAAAAAAAAAAAAGAAGAAATTGGGCATGAATTGAGTTACTATGTCTTTTGTGATGAAAAGGCCTGATTCTGTCTTTACTTACAATGCTGTAAATTAGGACTAGGTTTCACCAAAGGCAGTCAGGATACATCAGGTGCCAGCAAAGAGCAGTTCAAACTTTTATTTGTGACCTTACTTTCTTCTATAAAAAGGAGAACTATTTCTATCTGAAGTAATAGAGAAAAAAATCAGAGCAATTGCTAAACAGATTCAGTAGTTTTACAAACAAGAATTGTTTTAATCTGTTTTTCTTGTTATTATGAGTGTTTTCAATTTTACATACAAAAAGGGAAAATGGCAAAGAAGCAGGAACTTTGTTCTAAGTGTGAAACCTTAAACTGGCTGATAAATTTTCATTACTTGCTTCCTCGTATTTTTATATCTTATTGTAAACTATATGTAAAAATGACCAACATCTGTTTTTTTCATAAGTAAACACTCACAAGGCATGTATGTAGCTATCATTTTTAGCTCCAATTCTCCTGTGGATTTTGTTAGGTGCATGTGTGTGAGAGACAGTGGCATTTCATATTGACTAAGACAAGTATGAAATCCTCTGGTGGCTCAGCTGCCACCACAGTAATTCCACATCTCATCCAATTTGTGAAGAAATGTAACTCTGTGCTTTTGAAGTTTTCATATAATAGAAATACAGCATCTTAAAGATCTGGTTCAGGAAATAAAATGGGGCATACATTTCAATACAAAGATTTGTGGTTACCCATCTTTCCTTTTGGAGGGAATTTAGGTCAAATGCTGGAAAGATAAGGGGATGGTTGGTGTGATGCTACATAATGGTGCAAATCTGGGGTATCTTGGTTACAAATCATGGTGCTTGTTCAGGTTTGACTTAGTCAACATCAGAAGCCTCACGGGCTTCTTCAAACTAAAAGAACAAAACATCTTATTTGCTTCGCTCTATTTAGAGATGTTGATTTCCACTTTCAGCATGATATTTATGACAAGAAGAAAAACTGATTGTAAAGCTTCAGAGCAAATAAAACTGGCATGTATTGGTGTGATCCTGCAAACGGTAAAGCTGTTACCTCCCAGCAAAGCATCTTGCTTGTCATCTCACCTGCTTTTTTTCAGGATTGTCATGTCTCACATAGGCATGGAAAATCGACAAGCGTGATTCTGCACTGCTTATTATGGTCTGCAATGCATCTCCCCTCACTGAGTCCCCTCTCTTCAACAGGTTGATATCAATTTTCATACACTCTGTGCTCATGTTTTTGCAGATATGACTGTATGAGCGGTACAAAATGTTTTTTTGATGTCATTTAAAGTAGAATAGTATGGGGCCTGAAACAGTTCTTACTAGACAAAACCTACTAGTTTAGACTTACTTGCCTCTGAATCACTATCAGAAAAATAGTACATTTCTACCATTTCTATGTTTGGGGTTTTATGGGGATTTTTTTTTCTTTATAAAATCTATTGCTTTCTAATTGTAGTTTTTATGTGTTAGCCTGAATACTAATTGATGAAGGACAATATAAATATCCTCAAAGAAAAGTTGTTTTGTTTGTTTATTTGTTTGTTATTCTTCTTAAACATGAATTTCAAATGAAATGCTGAGGTAAGTGCAGAAAAAGATATTTTGAAATATCATTTCCATAGTCAGTCTTGATTTTGGTAATCCAGAAAAAACAAACAAACAAACAAACACCGTTTTGGAGGAATTTTTTAACCAGTTCTTTGTGATTGAGAATTTATCTATTGATGTCAGAAATAAAACTGAAAATAAATAGAAAGAGGATTAAATAGATGAACAGAGGTTGATTTATTCTGCCAAACGCACACACCTGTCATCTGTTGGGATGAATTGCTCTTCAAGAGTGCCCAGATTACATCTAAACTATATAAAGAACCTAGGAAAGAGTAATTTTCTCTAAACACCTACATCCTAGGCTGCTAAAGCTCAGCATAAACCTTACAAATCCAAGAACTGCATCTTAGTGATGAATATTTCCACCTATGCTTTGTGTTTTTTCTTGTGCCCTTATACTATAGAGGCAGGATCTCAGATGGATGCCATATCTTTGCTAGAAATAACTTAGACTGGCTAAGGGTTTGTTTCATTTTTTTTTTCTTATCCCATAGATTGGCCTGTGACCAGTAAATACCTAAGTACTCAACTTTCATGATAAATCCGAGTTAGACTTTTCCCTATCTTATCATGCAAATGTTATGTTACCCACTCACACACACACACACACTAAATAGGAAAACAAATAATTCCTAACTTCTTTCGCGGATGTATAGCATTTATTTTTTTCACAATATTAGAATCTCTTAGTCATCTCTTTTTAGGAAACCCCTGAAGCCTGACAGATCTTCTATAGTTTTTCCTTTAGGGGTCTTTTCCTTTCCTTCAGAGTATACGTAGCAAAAAGAAATAAATGTAGAAAAAGTTTTAACAGAATAAAGTGGGTAAGATTGGTCAATAAGATAAACTTAGAGATCAGAAGCTGCTAAACCACATCCAGTATGTGAGAAATTGATTATGGGAATGTCTGCACAGAGTACCCAGATTCCTGTTACATGTGCCAATGAGCTGTTTCAGCTTCCCAATAACTTCTGAGTAATCTAGAGACAAAAGACTTTGTAGGTATTTCCAACATTCCAGTTTCCTAAGGTATCTGGATCATTAGTGTTAATGATTCTGAGCATAGTTTTTCTTTTGGACACATGGAGTCTTGTGGGAGGTATGGAAAGACCTACGGGGTAGGTACACCTCTGTGTAGCAATCACACAGGCTTAGAAATGTAAGCTAAAGTGGCTAAAAATAGGTTTAATACTTTTAGGCATTTTAGTATTTACTCTTCAGTATCTGAACAAGTTATGCCTATTCATGCATTTTTTCTTCTCCATTAAATATGAAAAAACTAAAACTCTTACTACAGCTGGAGACACAGTAGTGACTTACCACATGATGCTCTACTGAGTTTATTTTCAGGTACTTTTCTTAAATATCAAATAAGGATCTCAAGTAAATAATTCAGGTTTTCTGGGCCAAAAATGTCATATTTTGGCACCTCTTTTGTTGGATCTACCCTTACCTTCTCAGATTTTTGGATACCACCAAATGCTGCAGGGTAAACTAGAATATGAACACAGAGTATATCTGCTAATTTACAAAGACCTTTGGGGTATATACCATGCCCATACTGTAAATGAGAAGTGGTTTATCTCTGTGTCCATCAAGTGTACTAGCCCTAGCTAGTGCTTAATGTTTCTTCTATTTTTCTGTCCACTTCTGTGTGCAGCTCTATTAAAACTCAAATTATTAAGTACTATGGCACAATGAAAATCAGTGCTTCCTATGTTTTGCCTTCAGCTAGCAGAGTTTGTACCCTGTTATTTAGCACCTTCTTCCTGGAGAATTGTTTGAGCCATTTAGACTATGGAATTTGACACTGGTTTCCCACACACTTTACTAAGTGCTCAAACTACTAAAATGTTAATTTAAAAGAAGACGACAACCATTAATCTGCTTGAAAAGAGATGTGGTAACCACTGCAGTGCATAGATATCCCTATTACTATAAATGCTTATTAGGCCTTTTTGAGGATTGTCTTCTAGAATTAGATTCCCCAGGAGATGTGAGCAGCAGAAAGCCTAGTTGCTGCATTGTAATCAATATTAGGTATGAGTGAGGCTGCTCATCCCTGCCAAAACTTAATACACTTATAGGCACCTGGGGAACTTTAAACTGAAGAAGTCATGTGCCAAAGGATTTTAAGCTCCTCGGACATTAGGGGTCAGCTAAGGATGACAGTTTAAGTGCTTACTGTACATTTTGTGTAAGTCCTAGATTAGATACTCAAGTCCTTATATCCCATTGGGCCCTAAGTCTTTGATGCATTGCACTAAGCTGAGGCATTTAGCTGACATGCTTAGTCACTTAAGCTCCTGATAGAGGTAGAGCCAGGCCACTTATAATCTGAATCACTCTTTGGAGTTCTCCATCTTTGTCAACTGACTACAGGAGAAACCAGGGAGAACAAATTTTCAGATGCAGGTGTTCTCTAGGTGTGACTTTAATGCTTAAAGTTAGTTGAGATGTGCCAAGGCACCCATAACTTATTGATGAAAGCCACACAGGAGCGTTGTGATGAAGAGGAAGGCAAAGCCAGCTCAAGGAAGAGTGGTTTAGCCTCCCCCTCACAGACATACACACTTTGTTATCTTTGCCCAGCCTCAATTTCTGTGCTTTCGTGGCTTTGCTTATTCAGCAGGGATGTTCGGAAGCATCATTAATGTGAAGCTGCCACAGCCCTTGAATGGAAGTTAGGACAGCATGTGAATGAAAAGTGACAAAACATATTCCACACACATGCTAAATTGTTGCTCAGAATACAGTTTTTGTCACTTGATCTGAGTTGTCAGTGCTGGGGGAAAAGATTCCTTTTCATTTAAAAGTTACAAAATATTGCTGTCTGCTTGATATGAAAGTCAGCCAGTGCTGCAAGACCCCTACACTTGCAGAAGTAGCATTTCAGGATACGCAGTTTACTGAAATCTAGGCTGGCATTTTATATTATTAAGACCATATAAAAAGCCTTTAGCAAATTACAAAGACCTCTTTCCCCTGTTCTTCTACTTTCAGCATTACCTGAGCTCACAGCAGCAAGTGGCAATTCTGAGTATATCAAACTCCAGGTGAGGAGTAATTATGATTCAGTGTCAAGATTAATGTTGTCATAAGTTTAAAATATGGCTGACATGACAAAGCCCCCCTGCTGTCTTAGGAGAGTCCAGACAAATGCGTTAGAATAACTCCAGTATTTCCCTTAGCACCCTTAGTACCAAACAAATCTCTAGCTGGTTCTCAATTAGTGATGGAGAAAAAAAAAATAAAGACTAGAAAAAGGAATAAGAAAGATAAGGACAGATGGGATGAAAATAAAATAAAATGACCTATTCCAGGCACGAACAGTAACATGAGGGAAGATGGAGATGAGTGTTGAAAGATAAATAATTTTTGTAGTTCAGTTTTAAAAGTGCCGGTAGTTAGAAATGTTTTGGACTTCAATGGGAAATAAATTCCAAAGAGTTCTGCAAGCTCTTTGATGAATGTGTGGAATTGTCTCCTTGTTTTCTCATTACCACTAAAAAAAAAAAAAGAAGATCTGACAATTCAAGTGATCGTCTTCAGCTTCTGTTGTTTTCCATTAGCGACATAGGGAACATATTCTTTTAGTGAAACACAAAAGCTGATTTCCAAAGCTACTGCTGAGTTCTGCAGGATGCCAGGACCTGATTCACTTGTTCTAAGAAACTTGTTCTGTTGCTCAGAAAGGTGGTTAGAGACGGTTTTCAGCACTTTATTTGTCCCAGTTTTCTGTTCCTGCCTATTAGAGTGAAGGAAACATCATGACATTGTTTATCACAAGCTTTATATTTGCTAATAACACTGTTGTTTATTGCTCTGAACATGTTGTATGCAGCCAATGTTGGTTCTGTTATTCTTTCCTGCTAATCCCCACAAGCTTTCACACACATTTGTTTCTTCTTTCACAATAAAACTGCATTCTTCTGAATCAATGAAGCTTTCTCCAACAGTTTTTCATTTGAAATTTGCCTGTGATCATTTGGATTACAATTTCTCAATTTATTTCAGTGCTAGCCTTGTTTATAATCCAGGCAATTCAAATTCCTGGTTCTCATGAGTGTAGATATTTTGGATTTGGATGTTAATTTAATGAATCATGATTATTATTGTCTGAAAAGTTCAGCACGGTTTCACTACCATGAACCATTCCTGTGAGTCTGACTGTCATTAATCGCTTTACTCCATTATAATTCCATCAAATCCAGAGAACTGCATAGGACACTGGAGGAGAATCCATACAGATTGAGCCGGATTACCTTGGGTGAGTCCAAGTGGGCTTTCCAAAATGCAGAGCCCAGGTTTCTTAGACTGAATCCTGACTAAACCAGATAATTGTGTATCATTCATGACACCAGTGCATAGAGTCTTGTCATGGTGCTGCTGGGGTTCTAGGCTTCACAGCATGGATGTTTGAATATGACCACTCTGCTAAAATCTGTGGATTTAGCATCATCCCAGCAGCACAGTAAAAGATGCTGCCAGCAGTTGATGGTAACAGAATAAACTCTCTTATAGAACAGGTTAATCAGAATATCATAATGTGATGGTCTATCTCCTTTTTACATAAACTGACGAGCAGTTAATTAATCATGGACACATTTATAGTATATCATGGGATCTTTTGGGGACTTTACTAAGATGAATGAGGCTGTTTTCTCTAAAGTGGAAATTAGAGGAAAAAAGTATAAAACATCATTTTTGTTAATTTATTTAATTTTAATATGGAAATGTTTATTTTCCATAAGTTAATATCTTTCTTTTTTCTTTTTTCTTTTTCTTTTGTATTGATGAACACATTTTCTCCCTGCTTTGTTATTTTCATATGTATACTTGTATAGTAATTATATTTATACCCCTATTGTTATCAAATAGAATACATATCACATGGGATTGGTAGTAATGTTTTAACATAAAAAAAGAATGGCATTAGAAATACTTATTTGTTTCTTTTTATTAAAATATTTTTATTTATGGAAATTAAATGTCTCAGTAATATTAAAATGAAATGGAAAAGTCAAAATGCCTCAATTCAACATTCTCTGAGTAAACACCTAAATTTAAACTGTTCCAAATATCCAGAGTCAAAGAAACTGAACATTTAATACAAAAACCTTTTCAGTACAAACTTACAAGCTTTCCTGGTTTCAAATATGATATGTATATGTACTAAATTTTGGTGATATTTTATCATTTCATTATGCATATTTCAGTTGTACTTTTAACATTTCACTAAAAAGAGAAATACTTTATTTGTCAATTCAGACATAAAAACATGTAAATGACACCTGTGAAAATGTCAGATATCTAACATAACTGGCCTCTAGTCCATGACTGGGAGTCCTACATACTACTGCAATGTGAATAATAGAGATCAAAATGATGAATGCACGGTTTGCTTTCTAGAATTACCAAGTGAGCTATTTCACAATGTGTTTTACAGCTGCATGTCAATCAGTGCCATTACAGTAAAAGATCACACCACACACTTCTCCAAGAAGCAGTTAGGTAGACCAGTTGACAGTTATCATTGCTGCACTCTGAAGAGAAAGACATGTAGAGAGCAAAGACAAAGAATATATCTATATCAAACTACGATATAGCACATACATGCTGCCTTTCGTCTAATTANTACATGCTACCTTTCGTCTAATTAGTGACTGTATAGCAGTGCAGACTTCAGACAGGGCTCTACATGTCAATCAAGTCCCCTTGGCTTTGAGATCAGTATTAGGATTGATAGGTCTTACTAAAGTCTGTCACATCTTCATCAAAGTTACTACCCATTGCATTATTACTCTCACATCACACAACTACTAATACATATTAAGAGTATCTATCTATCTCAGGTATTTCTAGACCCACGATGTTACATCCAGTTGATGTTGGATCAAAGTCCATGGCCTGGACATTGCAGTCACTTCTCCAGATACAGAAGCAAAATAATGAATTGAAACTGATACAGTTATTAGCAATCATTTGCTCTGCTGTTCTTTCTAATCCTCCATTTGCCTGAACTCCTTTGAACATGTGCTTCTCTCTTAGTTTGACAATATGCTTTCCTACCCTGACAAATTTTAAAATTTAGATTTTAAAAATTTAAAAACGTGTAAACCACTATCATGTGAAAGGGCTCTGTATTTCTGCATATATTTAGCCTTTGCTTCTATTTTTCAAGCTTCTTGAATACCATTGCTTGACACATTTCTTAACTTGGCAATGGCGGTCTTCCATGGTGTGTTTCATTCTCTACAGGTCATGCTGGAATTTATTCAGCTTCAGACATTTAATTTACAACTTATTTAAGAATATTTTAAGAACAGAAAATCATGCAAGCTACATGAATAGCAGCATAAGAAATCTGTCCCATTCTGCACCAAATTTCCAGCCTTGCTGTAGGTTTTTACACTGACTGATAAATCCAAATCAGAGCAGAAAGTGCTGGCTTTGTTTCTGTGCTAGATCTGTTGACCCATCCAGCAAACCACTTCGTTGTGGCTCCAGAAGTAGTCTAGCTTACTTGTATTTCACTGCTGAGTCTGAAGGCTGGGAATTCTCATTAGTTTCAGTGTAAGATCATGCGAATGTGATGGGCTACCAGCCATGATCCAGTGTCTGTGTCATACACTATAAACTTTGAGTTTGGGTACACATGAATTTTGGGGCTACAGTTCCATATTTCGCTATAGTCATGGTAAAATTTTATCTTTCTGCATCAACAGAGAATCAATTCATCTTTTATGTCTTTGAGGCAGAGAATTATTTTTCCTATATGTGCAAAATGTTGGAAAATAAGGCCTCTAATTTAGTGAACATCGGAGCTCCTAACTTGCCTTTGCTAATGCTACAATTCTTAACAGGTGTAACTGGAGCTGCTTTGACAAATGTTTAAAGAGAACACAGTATGGTACAGACCCAAAGGAAAAAAGCAGCACTAGACACTGTTTTTCCTCTTAAGTATGCCAAGGTAAGTAAACAAATCTGAATGGAAGTGTTTGCGACATGTACACTCAGTGCCCTGGGCTACTACTTTTGGGGGGCTAAATTCTGCTCTCAGCACTGCCCTGACAAGTTTATGGGCCTTGTATCTTAATTAAATCTTTCTAATGATTCAGAGCAATTTTTTAACTCCCACTTCATGTTGTTCACTGGCTAACATGTACCATATATATGTCTTCAGATCCCAGAATCATATTATGGATAAAGAATGGCTTGGAACTTTTAAACTCAATTTAACTATGATTTAAGGAATTTATTTATTTTTAAATAAAACATACTGGATGATACTTTATTGTAAATAATCTAGCCATTCAATTCAGAAGCCTTAGTGAAAATAAAACAATCTTGATAACAAAGCTTATTTAGGAAGTTGCAATGAAATACCGAGTGTTTTTTCCTTTTACTAATGCAACTCCATCTATCTGCATGGTAATTCTCAACAGTGCTAAGTCCTATTGCCCATTTGTAAGTTGATACAGTTATATAGTACAAACACGTGTTAAATTAGTTTATAAAAACACCTAGGAACAACTGTAACAGCAGATTGCTTGTAAGTAATAGGCAAGATTATAAAATTCAGATTACAACAAAATGCAATAGTTTTATATACTGGCACAAAGGAATATATATATATACACATATACACCATGGACAAAGTGCAAAATGGATCAAATTAAGATAATGCCAAAATAAATATTCAATATTATGTTAATATTAAAGAACTTTACTAGTACTGTGATCCTGCCCAGTAATTGTAATGTGTCTTCTATCTACAACAGTTATGTTGCTTNCTACTTGCAAAGCATTAGGCTAAAGGTTCTATTAATATTCTCTAAATAAAAAAAAAAGTGTGCAGCATATTCAGAAGATCTACACTAGATAGAACATCTATTGTCACAAGTATGGGAACAAAACCTAAATTCATGTAAAAATTTTCAAATAAGGGGCTATTTTATTCAGTAAAACAGGAGAATTATAGAAACACTGAAATAACCTTAACTGGAGCAGTACAAATGTCAGTTTTGTAATGAAGCAGAATTCTCTGCTGCCTTGCTAATCTCTAGAGGCATGATTCTACAACAAAACAAAACAAAACAAAATAAAAAATCCCAGAAAATGTACAAAAAACATGCTAGTGGTGTTCTTTTTTTGTCCCTCCTAAAGGACATGTTGCCAATCCAAATTAGGTTAAATAAGATTTGAAATTAGTTCAGTCTCTATTAACAGCCTAGTAGAAGGAGGTATGCACGGGGAGAAATGTGATTAACTAGCTGAAAGGTATTACAAATTATGAATGAAGAATGGACAATTGGACAAGTGCTGGGTGTATTTGGCCATAATCGGTTTGGCTATTGTGTGAGGGAAAACACTAGGGGAAATGAGGGAAAATAGGATGTATTCTTAGCAATTTCAGAATATACACAGAATTGATTCTAAACCAGCTTTTTAATTCTGCCTTGCAACCTCATTTATTGAAGCTTCTACAAAAGAACTAGCTCTGTTGATGCCACGAGTCTTTTACACATTGTGACTAGCATTACAATGACTGACGCAACATAGTAAGTAAAAAAATAAAGTTCCCTTTCTCCCTCGGTCCCCCACCTCCCTCTCCAGCAGATCAATATGCTTGAAGAAAATGTCACAGACTCCATTGAAGGTAATAGGTTTAGATCACCATTACATTTTCTATTCAATGAACTGAGTCTGTTTGGTCCATTTCTGTTGGAAAATTCACCTGTTTGAAAAGATTCATTTTCTTCAATGCAGTAGAACGTAACAGCAGAGCAGTGATGCCTGCAGTATATTCCTGTGGTTCATGTGGTTTCCTGCTACTACTTAAGGAGGGGGAGAGAGGAGGAACAGAAGGAAAAGATAGAAAGGATAGAAATGAAGATTCAAACAACTCCAATTAAAAGATAGTCTTTAAATACAAAGCAAACTGAGCTGGCATGTGTTCCNGAGGAGAAACAGGAGGAAAAGATAGAAAAGATAGAACTGAAGATTCAACCAACTCCAATGAAAAGATAGTCTTCAAAAATAAAGCAAACTGAGATGGCATGTGTTCCAAGTGCTGTCCTGAGGTAGTGGCATTTGGTCAGAGAGGCATAGCATGATCTTAGGCATTGGAGCACCAGTTTCAGGCCTGGCGCTCTGGAATCAGAATCATAAATCATCTATATAGAACTTAAATTGTGAGGGTTAGACTGTGTTTTTGACTACAAGTCTACTTCTGAAATACCAAGACAGTACGACTCTCCATTATATGTCTGTAGGGGCTATCAGAGCTTTGATGCATACATGGAGCATGAAACAGTTCCATACTGACGTGGTGTATTATAAAACAACTAAAGTACGGAGGAAAAGGGGCAGGAAATAGATTCTCAGATTTTTATTTTTCTAAATTACAAAAAAGTGCCAAATTTTATTGTCTGACCTCCTGCGTATCACACCTGTCCCTACTTTTAACCCTTTGTATATGTTGAACACCATTTCCAATTAAGCTCGTTCTTGTGGTATGGAAACCAAGAATTTGAACTTCCTGTGGAGCTTGTTCCAATAGCCAGTCTTTCCCACTGCTGAAAATGTCCATTTTATCATTCAAATCTGTATGATTCTCAGATCTTTTCTGAGTTTTCTCTGCTAAAGTGCACTTTACTAGCTAAACTTCATTTCCAAAATATCAATAAATGCTTAGTGATTTCTGGCAAAAGAATTAATGTTTCTATTTACCCAATAAATTTGCTTCCTCTAGAACAATTTTCACTTTCACCTTTTCCAGAAGTATTTTGATACTACAGACTGATGTAATTTTTTATATCTGGGGAAGAGACAGGTTGTCCTTTAGATGAGGCCTCCTCTTTGAACTGGCTTTATGAGTCCAGATCAAAGACCTTCCCTCACTTTCTGTGACTCTTCCCTCTCTCATACGTATCCAAGGTTTCTTACATTTAACTTCAACCAGTCTACCCCCACAGCATATACTTACACACACTAACACAAGACTTACAGCAATATATTATCCAGGAAGTGTTCAGTAACAGAAACAGTAGGCAATTATATCATAAAAATACTGTTTGACAATGTGCATGTGCAAGAAAGCTGAGTTACAACTAAATATGAAGGGAAAGAAAAGGAAGGGTAGACTGTAGTTTTAAGGGAATGCTTTAGAGAAAAGCATTGATATTGACAAAAAGCTCTAATTAATTAAAAAAAATGAAAGAAACCATTTAAAAGTAGCATCCATTTTAAGGTAAACTCAACACAGTTACATATGAAGCATGATTCTGAATGGCAGGAATCAGCTAAGCTCTTCTCTTTGCTCTGCTCTTCTCTGTTCTCTTCTCTTTTCTTCTCTATTAATTGGGTATCCAGATCATTTTGGAAAACAGTAGCGCTCTTGACTCCAACTTGACTATGCTCTCTCCGTGCTGGGTGAAGGATCAGTAAAAGTTCAGCACCAGATGCTTTTGGGCACACACTCGAAATACCTGAAATCATTTAGCAGTGCAAAGAGAATTCAGATGCTAATGAGGGCTAAAAATTGGATTCACAGGTTTACAGAGTGCACCAAACTGAACAAAATTGTCAGCATAACATTTAAATTACTTTTTTGATAAGCTTGGCTATTTACAAATCATCAGACAATTACATCTTCCAAAAACTATTTAACATCAATTCACTCTGCCTTTTCAACAGTGCACTTGACTAATTCCAAATAAATTGAAAAAAATTACCTTGCAGATTGCAAGAAACTGACCAAAAACAATTGCTACAGTTTTAAATTGCGTATCGTTAAACTAACTCTGCATAATAGTTTTTGTTTGCATTATTTTCCTTGCTAAAAACATTAACCATTTAGTAGAAAGACAGAAATTTTTGGTTTTGGCTAGTCTGATACACAGAAAGGAGTGTTTTCCCTGATTAATATGGTTATTCTAACAGTTAAACTATCTCCTTGAGTAATGAAAATATTGAAAAAAAATGCTTTTCAACTTTTCCTTTATCTAATTGCTATTATCAATCTCTTGGGTAACACCATAAAAAGTCTGTCTTGATGGATGATTATTCGCAATGCATTCTGAATACACAGGATAAGGCTTTGACCTAAAAGGAATCCAGTAGATCTCTTAAAAAGCATGAGAAGGCCAACTGCAAGAACAGTCTGATATTCATATGGGGCAGACAGTGAATGAATATGGTGCCAGGGTAGCCAGTGTTTGAATCTTAAACACCTACAAGTGTCAGGCAGTGTGATAATGCTATGTCTGTGTTTTTTCTTAGCAGATTCTCTACTAGTTAAAGGATGTCTGAAGAGACATATGGATATAAGTGGTGAGGTTCAGCTCACATTAAATAGTAGGTGTCTACACATCTGTGTCTTTCTGGTCAGTGAAGTAGTAGTTACTGAGCTTAGTTTCATTGCCCACAGGTAGCTGTCTAATGCTATTAGGACCCTCAGATAACTACCATAAGCAGCTGACCCAAAAATGCTGTGACACAACTACTACAGTGTTTTTTGTCTGGAGTGGCATCCAGAGATCGACAGAATATCCCATTACATCTGAAATGGTTCAAACATCTGCCTGAGGACAGCTGGATCAAGTCTGGCAAAGTTAATGAATGCTAGAGAGCTACTAAGCTTAACAAATATATGTGTATTTTATGGTTAAACTGAATGGTTCTCAAGGGTATGGTTTAGGTGACTAAGTATGGGTATTGTCATTTTAGACACTCCAGCGTCTTCTCCTGCCTCTATCTGTCTTTCCAGAAGAGTATAGATCTCCTGTGTCATGTTACTTGCCCTCATGTTCCTGTCTTTCTTGACTTCAACCCACATTTTCAGAATCTTAGATGAACAAGAGTCCTAATGATTCAGTGCTGTAAATACTATTCAGACATTGAAAGAAAAGGGAAACAACTATGTGTTTGCTTCTGCTTACATTTCCGCTAGGGGTTTAGCTGAGACTAAGGAAAGACATTCTAACAGTCTGTATTTTAACATGACAACAACAAAAAAAGGAGCACGATAGAGAGAAAAAAACTCTGTAGACTTTTCCAGATTTAGTGCAAGTGTAATTAGTTTGATTTACTATAGCTATAGGCCGCCAAGTCCACCTGAGCTTCCAATGAATTACTAAAAAGGAGAGTCAGAGGCAACTGGGGGAATAAAAAAGTGTGTGGAACGGGCTCTGACACCCTTGCTCAAACATAGCAGTATACTAGGGTAAGATTTTCATAAAAAGGGGTCAGAGGGCTTTGACTTTTACATTTCTTTTCTCTCCTTCTGACTTGAGGACTTAAAAGTCCTTAGGACTCTTAAAAAAATGTGCTTTATTCTAGATATGTTCAATGCTGGATACTTCCAGAATAAGGCTCAGTGGTGGAAAAATAACAGAAGACTGGTGCTTGGGGAGAAAGAAGGGGGAATAGAAAAGTGCACCACCTCTAATGCTACTAACTGGCAAGTATTAATACAACACAAACAATTTTGTCTCTTCACACTTTCCACTTCCTAATGGAGACAACAGTAGCTCAGATCATAGTCTAACAGTTCTTATTATGTAAGATACTCTTGCTTCGCAGACAGAAAGGGCAGAAGATGCTAATCCAAATCTTTTTAAACTTCCCTTTTCTTTCTTTTTTTTTTTTTTTTTAGCCTTAATTAAATCCATTTGCCCACTGTAGGACAGCAATAGTTATCTCATAGTTAACCAGTAATGAGAAATAGCTACTGGTTAATGAGTAATCATTACCTCGACTGAAGCCAATGGGAGTCTGGGGTTTCCTAAATCAGGCCCCCTTCCTATTTGCATGCTGCAGGGTAGCATCCCTCTCAGCTTGGCCCAGAGATTTCAGTTGCTGCCTACCTTATCAGCTGCATAAATGCCTCTGTGGTAGCATGGGGTATTTGATAAGACTGTGTGTCACATAGCACTCAAAACTCTGTAATCATCTCTGAGCCACAGGAGCTTAAAAACAGAGGGTGAAGTCATCTTTCAAGTTTGAATGCACAAGTAAGCAAAGACAGTAATTAAACTTCAATTGGTATTTTATTTTTAATTCAGCTGCAAAGAGCAGAATCTCGCCTTCAAATTTAATTAACAGTCTTCCCCTCAGCCCCCTCCCATATATGCAGCCAGCCATCTATCAACAGGGAGTTAAATTCTCCTCTTTCTCAACCCCACCAAAATTGAGGTGGAGAATTTGGTCCAGCAGTTTACAGAGTGCTGATGAGAGTGCTGTCATAAAAGGAATGAGAAGGGCGCAGATGTCTTTAAGCTGAAACTCCCTCCTAATGTGAAGGGATAGTCAAAGGATATATATATATATGTTTACTCTTCTTAAGAAGCAGTGTGTCCTGCCTCATATCAAACTAATCTTATTTATCCATCAGCTACCATCAGCCTTCATTTTGCCTTTATTTAAAGCAAAGCAAAATAAAACAACAATAAAAAAGCCTTCTGGTCTGTGGCCATTCAAAGGTGCTAAATCTGCTTTTTCTATCCTTGCAACTGCCCTAGAATATTATGGACAAGGTTGCCAAGTTTATGTCAGATATGATTAGTGAGAAAGAATGGAAAACTTCCTCTATTGATTTTACAGAATGGACCTGAAGGAGAAGTGAACCAAAACTGAAAGCATGTGTATATATATATGCACATATGTATACACACACACATAACACACCCATATATATGTATAACATCTGTAGTTAGGAGTTATAAATCTTCCTAAACACCTCCTTTATTGTATGTGTGTTTCAGATCTGCTCCTGAGACTGCTGGATAATTCTTAAAGACCAGTTTAGGACTTCCTGCAAAGCTGGGCCAAGCACAGGTGTCAGGAGGTATAGTCATCTTTGCTTCAAAAATGGGATGGGAGCATCTGCAAGAACTGTTCTCTTAATTAAAATCACGGTGGATCAAGCTAAATAATGGTTATCAATGTGAAGGTATTGATATGCTATGCTGTAGCCAACTGTTTTCTATTCCATACTTCTTCTGTAGTATTGGTACATGACACTTACAGCTTGCCCATTGCAATGGAAAAGACAAAAAATACCATTGTTTTTCCTCCAATATTCTGAATTAATATTCATCATACTTCCTTCTTGTACCTCAATACTGAGAAGGAAATACAAAGCCAAACCCTTGTACTTCAGAGAATAAATGAATACCAGCTGAGTACATATCCACAGGATTTTCCAAGCAGATCCAAGAAAGCACTGTCTCAAATTTGAAACAGTCAGCAGGAATCCAGTTTGAAGCAGCAGCCATGCAGCTGTGTTCAGCGCAGAACCTACAGTCAATCTGTATAGGTCTGCAGATAAGTGGTTTATAGGGATTTTGGTGAAGAACAGGTTTATGACAGGCATAGTGGAAGGCCAGGTTCTCTCTTGCCTACAAAATAATCTGTAAGCAAACCCACAAAGCTTGCGGAAGAAATGTGCTTTACAGGGTTTCTTGAACCATCCTTCTGAACTCCTACTGCTACATCAAAGGCAAGCTGCTGAATAAACAGGTCTGGGCCACTCTGCTAAGCTTCAATTTTGGGTACACCAGTTACAGTGAGTTCAGACTGGCAGCAGCATTCATTAGAGAAAGAAAACAGTTAACTTCGGTTGCAAAATTAGGTGACTTGCTCTTCCTATTGCACACCTCCACAAATAGGTGTAGGCTTGCATAGCTCTGCTGATTGATTGCTGAAGAAGGTGCCTGATACAACTACCTATATTTGAAGTGTTACAATTTGAACTTCAAGAAGGGATGGAATCCCTTTGTTGTTCTTGAAGGGAGCATTATAACTCACATTATAAATGAAAGAATTGCACAGTGCAACCGCACGACACAGAACTGTTTGATTAAACCCTAAAAAATATTGTGACTCATTCACTTAAAAAAACCTACCCACGTCTCAGTAAGTGAAGCTAACTACCTCCAAACTTGGTCTAAGTGGAATCATTTGTATTGCCTTGGTTATGCTAAATTTCCAAGACCATTTAACTTTCAGCATTTGCAGAGGCTCAGTATGGCCTGTTGGGGGAAACATTTTGTCAGTCTCCTCTTTAGAGCTCTGCTGCATTGCTCAAACTGTTAGAGAATCCCACAAAATGGAAGACGTGTCACTTTTGAAAAACAACCTATTGGTTGCAAACCTCATGCAGGAAACTGGAGGCTGGTGGAATCAGACTTCAAGCACAGACTGATTAGACTGGATCCTAGCAGTAGTTGGTTCCTAACTGATTATATTTGTATTTGTAATATCCAATTAACAAAGAGAGGAATTTAAAAAAACATATGGAGGTGCAAGCTACTTCAGATACCTTCAGCTTTTCACATCTCCAAAAGCAACACACTATTATTGCAGACACAGCTTTCTGAATTTATGTATCATTGAGTTTAGTTGGTATAGCTTTCCAATTATAGAGGTGTAGTTTTCAATAATAAGAAAGATATTAGTAAAATGTATAATTACAAGAATACTTTATAATAAAATTATTCAGTTTACTAAATCTATCAAAGACACAGAACATTATGAGAGGTTATAGGGAACATAAATAAAAGATGTGCAGTCTCTCCAATGTATGTCATCAAATAACCTAATAATCAAATCAATGTCAGATACTATTTATGTTGAATTATATCTTATATGACAATTATTATTATTATTGTTTACTTGTGCTCTTAAGTTATAATCATGATATCATGTTCTGAACATAATCGAGAGAAATCTCCTGAACAAGTCTATATAAAGGTATTATGATAATTTTCTTTCCTACTGATCTCTGCAGTGAACACAGAACACACTGAAGAGAATCTTGCTTAAGTGAAGGAAAAAATGACATTAGGTAAATATAAATAGCCTTTTAATAATTCTAATATGTTGAACAGCAAGAGAAGCATATTAAAAGTGAAACAATATTGCCAGCCTAATTNCTAATTGAGTAATGGAAGTTAATAATGCGATATAAATTAAAATGCCATGAAATCATGACAATATAATGAGTCTAAATAAGATTCAGTGACAGTAATATTTCAGACAAAAAGCTTCTTTAAGATAGTTCTCCTAAGTTACACATACAAAACTGCATTAAATGAGCATTATTAAGGTTGCAAAGTCAAGCACTCAAAACAAGTTAGGAAATGCTCGAATTAAGTTTGCTTGCACAACATTAATTTGGCACCCTTGTGTGGGGGCATTATGGCATAGTCTTTAATTCATAGAATCATAGAATCATAGAATCATAGAATGCCTAAGGTTGGAAGGGACCTCTAGAGGTCATCTAGTCCAACCCCCCTGCACACGCAGGGNATTATGGCACAGTCTTTAATTACATGATCACATGCTATCTTTACCACAGGGTGCCTGCCACCTTCAGCTAATTAAGGTTCACAGGAAAACTTAATTTTCACATTCTCTAATTTCTGCAAGCTTGACTTTGCAACCTTAATGATGTTATTTTAACATAGGGGTTTATTTTGTTTTCTGCCTGTGAGAAGAAAAGGAGGAAAGTGAAGGTGTATGTATGTACATATTTCCTTAAGTTAAGAAAACAAACATTCTAATACCATCCCATGGCCTTCAGTTGACAGTCAAATAGATCCTGGGTGGGAACAGAGCTCTAAATGTAGTCTCAGGAGAATTCTTGTTTGAATCAGAAACGGAGGATGTATCTTTTCTGCTACCTTCCACCACTATTGGCTAGCTTACTAGAAATAGCCCAATTCAGCATTCTCGGGTCATTTCTTAGGTTTTACAAAGCGATATGCCCTGGCCTGTAGTATGCGCACCTTGCCCTGGTCCAGCCTCTTTTTCTTGAAGGACTCTTTAGTTCTTGATAAATCTTCTCTTTGCACTAATTATATAGTGTAAACAAAGTATTTCCTGCTGTCCTTTTAAGTAAGTCTGTCTCCTTGAACCAACACTATCTACTGTTTTCTCTCTCTTACATTTTTTATGTCTCTTTTCTGTACTATTTCTTATTTTAATATTTGTTGAAAATTAGGTCCCCCTTGCCATCCTGGCACAAGGCAATTTCAGCATAGTTACACTCACTTTTGCACTTTTTAACTTTTTCGCTGGTGGAGTCTTAATATTTGTGGATACAGGAAATGTAGAATTGATGTGAGATGTTCGGGCTCGCTCAAGTCATCTGAAGAGTGATGTGAGTGTTTAGGGTACTAAACCCCAGCACATGGTGGTCTCATGCAGCAGCTGTTTGTCCATCTATGTTCAAGACAAATAAAAATTCCTCCATTTGTCATTTTTTCTATGATATGTCCTGATGGTTCAAAGTTTGGTACAAACTGAATTCTCTACTTCTTTTCAACCAGACAGATGAGAATACCCACAATTGGGTGAGAGTTTCATTAAATTGTTTGTGTATGTTTGAGACAGAGAGAGAAAAAAGCTTTTTTCCTTTCATGTACATTAATGAAAGAAATGGCAATTACTGAAGCAACTGTTGCATTTTCTTTTCAGGTGGATCAAATTGGGGGCACAACAAGCACTTTCTAGACTCTGATTTTTCTCACTTTTCGGATGTCTTTTTGTTTTGTCCCCTTGTTTATTTTCTAAACAGATGATGAATGTCGGCTCCTGGAGCAGTAAGGTTCTTGTTGCTCTGTACAGCTGGAGGAAGGTGACCTTTGGCCTTTCTCCAACAATAAATTTCTCTTCTGATCCGGAAAGACCTATTTCTTTTGGGATGACAGACACAATTATATACCACATTTCCCATTGCATTTTTTTCCTTCTTTTTTTTTCACAAATGCAATATTTCAAATAAATGCATTATGAACAGCTGCCTGATGCCAAACTCCTTTATGCAGAAGAGGGGTGAGGGTATCTTTTATTTGGTCTAAGGATGACTGGACTTTTCAGGCTATGCTTTCCAAAGGGCAAGAACTGTTGCATTAATCTTTGTCAGTATTACTTCCATATCTCTGCTCTCCCTTCCCCTTCACACCTTCCTTTTTGTTCACTTGTTCACCTTCTCATTTCGTTAGGACTGGTGGATAACTTCCTAGCACTAGAGGAAGGAAGGCGTGCAAACAAACCACTGCAGATGAAGGAAGCTGGAATACTCATCCTCAAAACTTCTCTGCTGAGCTGCAGCATGATCCAAAGTCTCTCCTTCAGCAAATTCCCTTTGACTTCAAAGGGACTCAATCAGGCCTAGTGTTAAAGGGCACCAATTATATCTAATTATAGAAGCTTTTTTTTTCTTTTCTTAGCATGAATATTTGCCTTCAAGCCAAAGGACTGAGTGAAAAGGATTTCATAAAGACCATGGAGTATCCCCAATTAGGTTTTATAATTAGTTTTGGTAATTTCTATAAATGTTTTAAAAGGATAGTATTATGCATGGTAAAACTAGTGTTAACAATTAATATTTGTCCTTTACATATTGTCTTTAATTCTGATAACTTAGAACTTTTTAAAAAACAGAAATTCTTTAGCCCTTATGATGGAAAAGAAGATACTAGATTTAATGCAGTGTGATACAACTTTTGGAAGAAATGCAGTGTCCAATATCATATCTCTGTTCCTTAAAATATAATGCAAAATGTTTTCCTTGCTGTCAGCAGCTTCAGCTGTATTCCGATACAGTATGGCAGTACATTTGGAGTACATTATTGGAGTATGTTTGGAGTACAGCTGAACTCCAAATCAGTATTCCAAATTCTGCCTGTATTTGAGCCAGATCCTGGTTTGCAGTATTTGTGGGGCTTCACAGGTAGAGCAAATCTAACTTAATTCGACCTAAAGCTAACATTGCTATCAATATAAACACTGGCATCAGGCTTTGTTTTCAGTTGTGAATGAGGATGGGTGGGAAGGGTGTCTGTTCTCTTGTCTCTTCCTACTGAACTCCTTGCAAGGTTTAAGGTTTCAAATCTTGCTCCAGGAGGTTGGAGTTTGTAGTTTTATAACTACAAACTTGTACCTGTATAAGAGTAGATTTGATCCAAAGACCTTATATTCCCTCACCAATTTCATGAGCCATTGCATTTCCCCATCTGTAGTGATTAAAAATATATATATATTCCTGTATATGCAAAACATTACCTATGAAAGTACCTGGATCTGAGATTTTATGGTTTATCAAAAAAAAGAAAAAATTATGTAATACAATATTTGGGGTCTCCATTTGGGGGAATTACTGCTAATCCTCCATGTATCTCTGTCTAATTGTTTTTTAAAATTATTTATGGGGTTCTTTTATCAGTTGTTCTACTGACTTAATACCTGAGGCATTTTGCACCAACAAAATGAACAACCTTTAGTATGTAAAACAAATTATGATTGCTAATATACTTCTGATCCGTATGTGTTAATATACTCCTTTATATGAATGATGAGTCAACTCCTGAACGGAGTTCAGAAGTCATAGGCAGAAATTCTCTGGCACATAATTTTCTAGGCACCACAGAAAGGGAGAGATGTAAGAAGAGTTACAACATGGTTTGTGTTCACTGTTATTTGGCTGCGGGACCAAATGGGACACTTCTAATTAGGACTCATCATCTTGGCGTGTGGAGTTCAAATAGAAAATGTGAACATGAAAACAACAGGGAAAATTTGTACCCAGATGTGACTCTTATTTTTTGCATCACTGTAAATGTCAAAGTTCTGGATCCTACACTATTGTAGTTTGCCATCACCTAAAAACACTACTGCACATTAGAAGTATATATATTTTTTAAGTATGTGGGAAACATTTCAATCCTTTTGATGAACATAACATCCTCTTTTGGACACAAGACCAACCTCTTTCATGGGTGAACTTTCTGTAACTTGCCCTTTGAGACCATGTGATTCTTTTGTTAATTTAATGTTGGCGAATGTTGGCAAATCACATGTTGGAGCAGAAAGTCAATCCATTAAGATGCTTTGTAATTTATCAAAATGCCAAATATTTCAAAACTGATCAGAATACACATGAGTCAAAGTAATTTCTGATGAGTTTTGCAGAATGGCCATGTCATGTCACATGGTCTGGAATAAACCTCCAGTGATTGGGTCCAAAGATCAAAATGTGTCACGGGACATAAAATCCTACTGAGGGTGTCAGCTCATCTGTTCACAACTCTGCTGTGAACTTTCCAACAAAAACTTCTGGAGCAGTTGAGATGATTAATACCTACTAATTTTGAACTAACATGGCTTTGCTTTGAAAAACAGGAACATTCAGATCAGGGTTATCCGAAGAGTCGTCTATGAGTATTTTTTATTTTGCATAAAACATGCTTGTTAATACAAAAACATTTAGCTGGAAAAATGTTTCTAAGTTTCACTTCAAAAGCATGCTTTCAAATATTATATTTTTTCCTATCTGTTTCACTCT
The DNA here is from genome assembly GCA_013389825.1 of Crypturellus undulatus. NCBI lineage: Eukaryota > Metazoa > Chordata > Aves > Tinamiformes > Tinamidae > Crypturellus > Crypturellus undulatus. The sequence continues at coordinate 24,543 of VWPW01015284.1, forward strand.
ATTTTTTTTTTCAATAATGAAAACATTATTCAGATCAACGTTTGATCTTTTTATTTTCTGTATAGCCCAAACTTGTATCACTGTGCTTAACGAATATTGCACTTTTTTATGATTAAACATAAATAGAATGGATAAACAGCATGATTGATTTATCGGCAGGGCATCTAGTGTCAACCCCACTGTACAAACAGAGATCATTCTGTTGCATTTCTACTCGGCTCTAACAAAATTCATTTTTTAACATATATTCATCCTTATTTATTTATTTATTTATTTATAGGTAGACAAAGAATAGTATTTGCTCTTTTCTAGTGCTCTTTTCTAATGTTATCCTAAATCCTGCTCTATCTAGCTTCGCATACTGTTCTCATCACCTTTTGTTGGAACAGGACTCTTGCATGTGGGATAGCCTGCTGCCGGTCCAGAGCTTCCAAGGGAGTTCTGTCATAGGCTGAAATTTCATCTCCCATGCAGAGGTTTTTTGTCCTTGAAACTTGATTGTGTCATATAAACATGACTACAGTCTCCATCCTACCACTGTGAAAGAACATTCAGGTGATTATCTTGAAGATAAATACCAAGAACTTGTATTCTGTTCAAAAAGGTGGAGGTAAGATCAGAAAACACAGTCCAGAGAGTGACTTGCGCAGAATAATGTGTGCTGATTTGGAGATTTGAAGACTTGAATAGAAACAACATTAGCATCTCCAAAGAAAGAGATAGAATATACTTTATTAAAGAAAATTTATTTTGGATATTGCTATTGTGAAACTGTTTATAGAGTCAGAATCTAGTCTTTTACAAGGCAGAAATAGATAGCATTTTTCTTTCCTTCCTTCCTTGGGCCCAGCAGTCAACTCACATAAAAATCAATCACTTTTCCATTCTTTGCATCCATTCTTTGCATCTGCTTTAATTACATTCCTTATTGTTGTTTCTGGAAGCTTATTTTTTTCAGTCAGGGCCATGTCTGTCTGTTTGCTTGTTAAGTTGTATGTAGCTATAGCGTTAAACACTTGATTCAGAGCAGAAGTAATGTGTTCTCCCATTCCCACCCCCAAGCATAACCACACAAATGTGAGAAAAATTCATACTGTGCTCAGAAATTGCTCACACAAAATAGGGACTCGGCCTCAATGTACAATATCCATGCTCGGAAAGCTTGCAAGGTATTACAGTATGATCAGTATGGGTACATCTCTGTCAAATGGGTCCTGAAAACAGCTCCCTAACCTTTAAAATAATACCAATAACAAAGCTTCCAATACATATCAACCTCCTGCTAAGTGCATTCTCTCTATTTGAAAATGTTGCTAATTCAAAACCATTAAAATAGATTCTCTTAAAGACTCTGTTCTGTCAAACAGCAGAACCACAGATATATATAGAGAGGGATTTAATTATCACTGTTCTATATCTCCAAGAGTGAGTTTTTTCTGAGTAATAATTGCCTAAGTTTGTCTTCAAAAGGCATTTTAATAGTGTTAATACTAGTAAATATTGCTTATTTTGGTACTGATGTGCTGTTTTAATAGTTCCCACGGTTTCTAAAAGTCATTTCTTATTGTTTTACTGTAGGAAGAATCTTACTTTAATTATGTCATAATTGTTTGTAAGCCATAGAATCTTAATTAATGCCAATGGCTTAAAGGCACACACTGAGCACAGACTTTTTGTTTCTATTTATTTTCCGAGTTCTGTCTATAGCAAAGGTCCCTGCACGAGTCTCTATGATCTACCTGTTTTCCCTGTTCCTTTCTATTTTTTTTTGTATTTATATTTTCTTATCTTCTTCTCTCCTCACTTCTATTATGTTTCATTTGGGGGTTCTTCTGTATCTCTTTATCTCGTTTCAATAGGTGACTAGAAATAGATTTTTCGACACAGCACAAGGCAGACATCAAAACTACTACTTCCAGTTTTAAAAAGTAAAATAAACTGAATTATCTTTTTGCATCTGATGATAGCTTTGAATTGGGAGAGCTCAGTGAATTCTTAGGATCAATATAAACATTCAGGTCATGGATTTGACATACAAGCCAAAATATGAAAAGCTATTTCAGAAAAAAAAAAAGGGGTTCCAGAGTTTCTGCTATTAAGTGATCTGATTATGCATCTGAATCAAAGGTAAATAGAGTGTTAACAGCTAAACAAACAATTCACACCACAGTAGTAGCTTTGGGCATTATACCCGGAGTCTTATGTTGCAGCTACAGCTTAAACCCAAAGAGTTATTTTGTTAGAACAGAAAGACGATGAGGGGAACGTTGCCATTTTACAGGACATGAAGAAATGAAACATAAAGCAATTAAGGAACAACATTTTTAAAGGCACTCACACACAACTGAAAATTACACATATTTGGGGTTGTTCTGAAAATGTCGGGTTGCACATGGGAATGGGTTGTGTGCCAATATCTTGCAGTCCACACTCCAGCCATAGGTATGAAAAGTGCATTGTCAGATACACTTTACATTAGCTAAGCCNTTTTATTATCTGGTGCGTTTTTTTTTTTTTTTTTTTTTTTTTTTTTTTTCATCCTGGAGACTGTTCTTAAGCTTTCACTTAAAAATAATGTACTGGCACTTTTATTTCCTCATGGGAGTAAAGTTTTAATTTTTTTTAATGCAATAAGAGAATTTAATTAAATAAGATATAATTTTTTTTTCTTTTCAGGTTTGATTTATTATATATAGTATAAAAGTTGCTTTCTCTTGAAGCCTTCAAATCATGAGTTACATGGTATACTGCAGTTTGTGTCAAAATTAATGAGAAATCTAAGTCTGAACCTAAAGCACTGTCATATATATCGTCCCTTATTCCTGATGAACTTCAAAGTCCCAGATAACTGATGGTCAAATCTGAGACAAAGTGATTTGCCTCCGATGAAATTAAGAATTTGTGACAGAATTTGGAATTAATATGGATGTGTGGCTTCTTAGTTTGCTAATAAAATTTTAAAATAAAAAAAAAAAACTTTTTAAGTTAACCTCCCTCCTCCTCCCCATTTGGTTCTTTATATGAAAAGAGAAGAGACTTATTATATCTAGAGAAGCCTAGGCTGGAAATGGCCGTCAAAATTACAATGTATTATGTTTCACCCACATATCCTGAGCAAATCTGTATTTGTCCTTCAATCTTGCATCCATACACATAACCATTTTTGATTTAAAGATATCAGAAAAGGAAAACAGTCGAATGCTGTTATAGCTGCTCCATTAAACAATGCTCCTAAAAACCCTTTACCAGTGCAAGAGGGAAACCGTCTTCCTGATAATTGAATAAAAGAAGGAGTTCAGGGTATGAATTATTCCTCCAAGAATTCGGAAGAATTTCAAATTGAGGACTATTTTCCAATGAATTTGTGGTTTCATCTTCTATGAAGAAGCAGGAAGACAGACAGAGACTGGAACAAAACCAAAATATTTTGAAACTTCCTGCAAAGGGAAGGTCTTAAAATTTTCATAAAACTAACCTTTCAGAAAAAAAGAAATATTTTGACTATGATATCTCTAATATCATGCACATTTACAAAAATAATGATTCCACATGAAAAACCACTTCAGAAGGAAATGAAAGTATATATCATTAAGATTATAGAATCATAGAATCATAGAATCATAGAATGCCTAAGGTTGGAAGGGACCTCTAGAGGTCATCTAGTCCAACCCCCCCTGCACACGCAGGGCCACCTAGAGCACGTGGCACAGGACTGCATCCAAGTGGGTCTTGAAGATCTCCAGAGAAGGAGACTCCACAACCTCTCTGGGCAGCCTGTTCCAGTGCTCTGTCACCCTCACCGTCAAGAAGTTCTTCCTTAAGTTCCCGTGGAACTTTTTATGCTTCACTTTATGGCCATTTCCTCTGGTTCTGTCAGTGACCACCAGTGAAAAGAGGCCAGCCCCATCCTCCTCACTGCCTCCCTTGAGGCACTTATAGACACAGATCAGGTCCCCTCTCAGCCTTCTCTTCTCCAGGCTGAACAAGCCCAGCTCCCTCAGCCTCTCCTCATAGGGCAGATGTTCCAGGCCCCTGATCGTCCTCGTGGCCCTGCGCTGGACTCTCTCCAGCAGCTCCACATCCCTCTTGTACTGTGGGGCCCAGAACTGGACACAGTACTCCAGATGTGGCCTTACCAGGGCTGAGTAGAGGGGTAAGATCACCTCCCTCGACCTGCTGGAGATGCTCCTCTTAATGCATCCCAGGATGCCATTGGACTTCTTGGCCACGAGGGCACACTGCTGCCTCATGGTCAACCTGTCGTCCACCATGACGCCCAGGTCCTTCTCAGCAGAGCTGCTCTCCAGCAGGTCGGTCCCCAGCCTGTACTGGTGTCTGGGGTTATTTCTCCCCAGGTGCAGGACCGTGCACTTGGCCTTGTTGAATTTCATGAGGTTTTTGACCGCCCAGTTGTCTAGTCTGTCCAGGTCCCTCTGGATGGCAGCACAGCCCTCTGGAGTATCCACTACTCCTCCCAGCTTCGTATCATCTGCAAACTTGCTGAGGGAGCACTCTGTGCCTTCATCCAGATCGTTGATGAATAAATTGAACAGGACTGGACCGAGGACTGACCCCTGGGGGACTCCGCTCAACACAGGCCTCCAACTAGACTCTGCACCGCTGATCACCACCCTCTGAGTTCTGCCATCTAGCCAGTTGCCAATCCACCTAACTGACCACTCATAAATCACATGTCAATATGATTCACGATAGAGGAAGAGTCTGAATTGACAGGATAAATTTAGGAAAGTTAGTTCTGGTGAAAGTTAAAAAGCACTGGGAATGTTCAGCATCTCGAAGCAGGCACTCAGTACTAAGCAGGAACAAGCCTTTAATCTTTCACGTGGGCTATCCATGAAGCAGACATAGTGTCTGTCTGAGAACCCTCCTTGCCTCTAAGTGGCTATGAATATCTAGCTTTCTCTAGCAATTGAAAACAGCAATCATCTACAAAGATGCAAGTTTCTTGTGCCAGAAATCTTTTTTTCATAGGAGGAAATATGTATAGTAAAAGAAAGGGGGGTGCAGAGATGAAAAACTTGAAAAAATTGTTGAGGTTTGAACTCTGTCGTGCATATGATGTCATCTAGGAATAGCCTAAATTGCAGTACTTTATGACCCATTCCCTAGGAATCACACAAACACAGATTTTTGGTAACATGTAATGATAGAAAGCCAAGTGTTGGGGTTCTGCTTTTTGTTGGATTTTTTTTTCCCCTAACCAGGAAAATAGCACGGTTTTGGGTCTCTGTTCAATAAAATTGATTTTTAGACAGAACTAATTTCTTTTCTATACTTAGTTTTTTTGGAGCAGAGTGACCTTCTTTCCTGCCTTCCTTTGTCCTCACTGGAGATCTCCTAGACCAACCTCTTTTATTTCTTTTTAAGACACATTGCAATTCACCCAGGCACCATTTCACCACCAAAGGCAAAAACTGCTGGATGAAATTCCACAGCCTGGATTATGAAGGAGAACAGACGAAGTAGCATCTGTCATTCCCTAAACCGCTAGTGAGAAGACCCAACATGTTTCCTGTGCTGAGAGCTGGGTATCTCCCACCATTCTTGGTGGCACTTGGCAACAGCCATAACTGGAGGCAGGACACAGGTGGATGGACCAACACAGATTCAACTTCCTCATGACCAGCAAAACCCTAAGACCCTATTGCTAAATACCTGGGAAGTCCTGCTCACTGAGAGTAAAAACTAATCTCACTTGGTAGCTGCAGATAGTTGAGCGCTAGCCACACTGATGTTAAATGTGAAGCATCCTTGAAGAAAGGCAGAAGTAACAGGGCATATATGTTTCCTGCCCTCAAGGAGGACAAACATTTTGAGATGGGATAGGTTTCTTTCAGAGAGACTCCATCTGCTTCTCATGCTGTCTTGCCTTGCTATATAATGAAGCAACTCCTTATTTCCAATGATATTAATGATCTATAAGCACAAAGACACATTTTCCAGGGCTTCAGACTCCTGTAAGTAAATGGGATTTTTAACCTCTGATTTAATACAGGCATCTTTCAAATATACTATTGTATGAGGCTTCTCATCAGAAATTATGTTATTTAAATACAAACAAACAGTATTGATATGAAAATACCTAATTTGTAGATGATATAAAACTGGTATCTTGAACAGTTTTTAACTATTTCACTGCAATAGTCTTCTGATTATTTCTCCTTTTTGTGTTCTTATGAACATGTGATGAACATGAACAACATGTGATATATGTTGAGATAGGCAACATAAGCAAACTGTAATGTATACTTGTGTTACTTGTCATTTCTTGTGTTAGCACAAGGAAAACAAAAAAAAAGTAGTAAGACACACTAAATGATGCATGTGGATGAAAACATGTTGGGATGGAATTAGATACAGAATAGCATCTGGCAGTAAATACTGAAAGGTGTAACTGTGTATTGAACACTATGTGATGCAACTGCGTATAATGAAGGCATTATCATTATGCATACATATATATATATATATAAAACATACCTATATAGAGAGAGAGAACCTCTACCTATTTTCTCCTAGATTTGTAGAAATTATTTCAACCTGAATGTGAAATAGCTTAAATACACAAAATACGTAACAATGTCTTTTGCTGTATGGACCATCTCCAGAAACATCCTGTTGCTTCCAATTAATTTCTTTCATTAGTGGCATAATTCATGTACAGCTGTATCTCAGATCCTGTGAGCTTCCA
>VWPW01015286.1:0-29200 GCA_013389825.1 Crypturellus undulatus
TATTTTTTTATATATATATACACACATCCGTGCACGCGAAATGCTGCCGATAGGGTGTAGATGCACCAGGTGCACAGCAGAGCCTCTATTAACCCTTGTTGGAGACCTCTCTGCAGTCAGAAATGCCTTAAATGCTGCTGCAAGACAAGAAACCAGTTCGCCACAAGGCTCTTACCAGCCCCTACTCGAAAGGGCAGCTTTGATATCACCGTTGATGGGGCCTTTCCAAGAGGGAAGGAATTCTTGTCCTTATCCCGGTGCCCTGCTGCGGACTGGTTAGTGTTTCTGAGAAGGGCACTTGCTCCTGGCACCTCTAGCAGGGTTGGCAATCCGGTCGCTGCCTTCGTGTTTTGGGACTTTTTGCTGCTTTTTGCCAGAGCAAAGGCTCTGGTATGATTCATTTGTCTGTATTTACAGGGCTCTAAGCGCTGCTGCTTGTCCGAAGCTGTTGGGGTCCACACTGCACCCAGCGCTCTGCATTGGGACCTGCAGCTCCAGGGATGCTCCTGGAAGATGCTGAAATAGTTTGATTTAGACGCAGCCCCACATAGACTTCATAGTTGACTATCAGGAGGGCACTTATCCCATGGAAAAGTGTCTGGAAGGAGGCAGGCATGGGCTAGGCGGCTCCAACAACACTGAGATCAGGGATCTCTCCCAGCAAATGTCACCTTGAAGTCACCAGAGCCACCTCAGGAAGGGTCCGGTTCATCAGCGCGGCTCTGCTGAACCCAAGGGCTGCCAAACTGAGCACGTGGACGATGCTCTTAAACATCCACTGTCCATCCTGGCACTGCTTTGCAGCCGGGCGAGGAGCAGAAGCCACCGGAGGGTCCCCAGCGGATGAGCAAAGCCAGGAGCCTCCGTCCGAGCATCCCGTGGCCCCGGCGCGCTCGCCCATCGCTCCCGACCTCCAGCCCCACGTATAATTCTTCCTGTCACATCTGACATTTAGCTGTACAGTGATCCTTGCCAGGAAATTGCCATCATTTCAGTTCTGCTCCCGGCTCCCATTCTGATTTATATTTTTGTTTTTATCCAATTTTTCTGACTTGTTTTGGTAGGGTGGACAAAATGTTCTCACTCAAGACGGATGACAGTTTGCCGATAAGAGGAGCAACTTATCACAAACAGCTCCGATGCTTTCTCAAATGCTTAGTCTGTTGGAACAGCTTTAAAGTCTAATGTGATATTGTAGGTTAGACCCAAATCTCCTTTCCCTCCTGTATTTCATACTTTATGGCTTCAAGCATCAGTCCTTTTAAAACAAAACATTTCAATCTTTTTTTTTTTCCTGGATCATCCATGCTTTTATTTCTTTCCCTTTTGCCTTCGATTAACTTTTTTGAAACTTCTTTTGGTCTGGCAAATAAAATAAACACCGTAGATGGGTGACCTCTTGGAAGCTTGATGTCCTTGAGTCTAACTTTAGAAATCATTTGTCACGGGCACAGAAATGTGCGCTGCAATCAGAATTAGCTGCCAGATTTTTTTCTTTTAACAATTATATTGTAATTTGAGTGGCATTCTTGATAATTGTTCGAGTCCTCTAGTCTCTCCCCCCAAAAGAGTGCACCAAAAAAGAAAACTTGTCTTATTCTGGTTTTAAAGTTCCATCTTTCACTATATTGCAAAGAAAAATAACGGGAAGGGAGAAGAGAGACAAGGAAACTGAACAGCTTGGAGCTCTGGAGAGGAGCCCAGTAGGCTAAGAGGATATTATAGAGTTGGTTTTAGCTCAGCAAAAACAGGACATTCTATTAGAACTGGGTGAATAAATTGCCATTAGTAATTTGGGGCAGAAGAAGGCAGGTTCTTTCAAAATGTGCAGTTTTACTGGCGAAACGCTCTCTTCCGCTGGTGATTTGTGTGCTAGCGGATCAAGATCCGATCTCTGATCCGCTGCTGTCCTTACTAGACATTGTAGACTTTTTAGCAAAATCATTTTTAGTCTTTGATTTGTTGTTTTGGTGTGAATATTTATCCATAACATCCGCGCTTGCTGCTTTAGTGTCTTGCATGAGACTTTGGTGCCCAGGAAGGGATAAGGTCCTGCATGCACAGACTGATGAGAAACTGGGTCCAAGCGGCATGTTTGACTTCTTAATATCTGAAGCTTAAAATCTAAAATTTCTTCTGGGAGGACAGTGATCCAAGCTGAACTCATCTTCAAGTCCATCTTTAAGTGTTCTGTGAGAAAAAAATCATCATTTTCATGTATTTGCCCTAGCAGAGCTCGTGCTCAGGTGTGAAGGGACTGCGTTATAGCCGCCTTCTGCCAAAATTCAAGCAGGACTGAATATTTATGAGAAATCTGCCAGATTTCTCCCTCTGCCCTCTGTTAAATATATAGTTCTCAGTTTTTATATACCTGTGCAAAGCTTTTCCTTAGCTTATAGTCATTCTTTTCCCAGATGGAGGGAAATCTATACACTCTGTATGGAGTATTGGCCAAGGTGTGAAGAACTGGGAGCCCCGTGGGTTGGAGATGGGGGATTTTTGGAGTGAGGGATCCAGTGCAACCTCGAGCTCCTTGGAGACCTGCTGCTGAGCCTCACATCTCCTCCCAGGCCATGGCAAAGGAGGAATATTGTCCCCAAGCAGCATCCTGGCGCAGCACTGTGGTGTCCCAATGGGAATATGGCTCTTCCTGAAGCTCCGTTCGTCTTTCAGGAGCTATCCTAGGATGTTCCATCCTGCAGCGTGGAAGGAGAAAACTGCAAATCGCAGCACTTGGCTCGCAGATCCGAAGCACACGGTGAGCTTGCTTGGACAGAGCCTGTTTGGGAGCATTCGTTAAAGGCTCTGGGAGCAGGAGGAGCAGCCAGAGCCCTGCAGTGAGAGCTGCTCATCCTGCACCCCCTGAGCAAGAGGCAGAAATCTGCCACTTTGCAGGTTTTTGGCTGCCAGCTTCAAAATCTTGCAATGTCCTTTTTCGGGGTCAAACACAGGATCCTAGATTGCTGATTGCACCAGCACCAACAAGGAAAGCTGCACAGTCCTGCGGGCTGCACCGGCGGAGGGTTAATTCACCCTCATCCAAGGCTGCAGTTCCCGAATGCTGCTGGAAACGGGGGGTACTTAGGCAGCTCCAGTGCTTCCCAAAGCAGCGCTCGCCTTTCCCGCGAGCTCCGGCGCGGGATGTCCCCACGGGCCGGCACAGCTGCGGTCACAGCTGCTCCGCGGGCACCGGGGCTCGGCCTGGGGACTCGCTGCTCCCCGAGCATCAGCAAAGGCTGCACAAGGTGATCCCAACAGCAGCTCCCCAGAGAGCCCGGAATTCAGGTCTAGGACCCAGCAGGTGCCTCTTCTACAAGCGAAATGGAGATCGGCACGAGAAGGGCACGTTGGTCGTGCAAAGACCCCGCTGTCATCCTCCCCACTGGCCATTCCCCTGCAGGAGGAGCATCCCGTGTGCCAGAAAGGACTCCCAAAACCTTCGTTTGGAGCAGGATTTGCTTTCCCAGAGCTTCCTGCCTCCCCTTGCGCATCGCAGCAATCGAAGGAGACACGTTCGCTGCTTTGTATGATAGAGTTATCCTTTTCTTGGTAAATAAATGTCCGCGAGTGCTCTTCGTGCTTGTATCTGAACGGGAGATACAGCGTGCCGAGCACTTTCAATTTTTCATCCTCCTTGAGGGAAGATGTCTTGGAAAAAAAGCATAAAAATTAAAAAAAAAAGAGAGAGAGACAGAGATAAAACCTTACCTAGCACCTTTTGCAGCATAATCCACCCAATTATTTTCACTCCCATCCTGTTTTTAATTGGAAAACTTCTTGTAAATGTAGGTTCAGCAAGGCATTAGGGCACGTTTTTAGCATTAAGAGCACTACCAAAGTACCTTAACTTTAAACCATCCCGCGCGGGAAGCACACTAATCATCTTTCCCATCTTGAACTAAAGATATAACATTTTATCTAGGATCCAAAGCGTGTCTATAAATATCAGCCCATCACACAGCAAGGCAAGCGCTAGGGCCCATTACAGAAATGGCCAAAGTAAATCACAGCGCTGACTGGGGACTTGTGCATGGGTAATCTTTGTGATGGGAAGGATCTGCACCAAAATTTGTGCCTGGTTGAGCTGGGGGAAACTCTGGAGTCTCTTACTATTCAGTGCAAACAACAGGGGAAACTATTCCCATGAGGCTAAATGATCCTTTTCCTCCACTTCCCTAAGGAAATTCCATCAGCCCGTTTGGGACAGGAATGACCCAAGCTGTGACAACCACTCCTAAAGGTGCAGATAGGGAACACACCAAAGGGAGATCTTTATAAAATAAAAAAAAAGGGCTAATTCTCTGCAGTTCCATCAATAGAGGAGGTGAATGAGGGCCCACAATGAGGAAAAAGTGGCAGAGCTGCCTGCTCTGGCACCAAAGAGTAAGAGATGAGGAACAACAGGACTTGGATGTTATTAAGAGGGTCATTCTGCGGCTGTACCATAGGCAGAGAGTTCCAATTGCGTCTGTATGTCTATCTGCAAAACCGAATTTCAAGGGTTTTGATTGTTTTTTTATTGTCTCACAAACGCAATCTTTTTTTTCTATGGCATCGCTCCCTCAGAAAAAGGCAAGAAAAAAACAAAGGAATAAAATAATTCAGTCTGATGCTGTTTTAAGAGATTGCCAACTTTCCCTGGGAAACGTGGTGACACGAGGCACGTGGTGACCGTGCAGCCAAGGGACATCGTGCCAGGGCTCTGGTTGTGCCTAATGAAGAGCCAGGACCCCAGTGTCCCCATGCACATAGGGTCACCTGTCCCCTCCTCACTGCAGCCCCTGGGAACCTGGTGGAGGAATCACCATGAAATTTGGTGCTTCTTCTTCCCATTTCCCATGTCTAACGGGAAGCAAGAGGCAATTGGAGGTCAGAAAACTCTCCTTCCCCGGGTGGCTGATTGCAATGGTCCCTTTTCCCTCAAAATGTAAAGATATTAAGATTAAAACAAATTAAAAAAAAAAACGCACTGAAAGACAGCCGTAACCCATAAAATCCTGGCTGCTCTTAGGAATGAAATGGAGATTTCTCCTGCTAATTATAAAAATGCCAGGCAGAAATCTGCACGCTATGATTTCTTACATTAAACAAATTTTATAGCAGAGAAGACTTTTAGTGGCACTATTTGCAGTTTTGGCCTTTCGCCAGCTTGCTGTCATTAAATCTGCAGATCTTAAGTATCAGCTGCACTTATTCAAAGGGGCTATAAATAAAACTCCGAAACCTATTAAAGGAGCCCGGTACCTCGGGCTGTTCGTCGGCTCTGGGGACAGACGGACACGGTGTTTGTCGGGGGGTCCCTGTGTCCCATGTGTTTGGTGGAGGAAAAGATAAATTTGAGGACCGGTCATTGACCGGTCATTGACCGGTCCTCAAATTTATCTTTTCCTCCGCCAAACACATGGGACATTTTCCTTAAAAAAACACAACTCGTTTTCTATTAGCACCAAGTTGTGTTTGCTCACGTAAGGCATAGAAGTGCTTGACCACACGTCTGAATCCTGAAATAGTCCAGCCTTTGGCTAGCTGGTTGCAAATGAATGCAATGTGGGGAGAGCATAAGAAACAGACTCGGGGGAGTATATCAGACAAGAAGGTGTTTTAGCATAAAATATGACATAAGTCACCGCGTCCGGGACACTTCCATGCTATTAGTCACACTCGGGACTGTAACCGTCTCCTCTTGCCCCGTGGCATGTGATGAGCAGCGTGTGCTGGGACCGCATCGCGCTGCCACGGGAGCAGAGCTCCCATGAAAAATTGCCAGCACGACTAATGCACGGTTAATGACCCGTGGTCCAGAAGTGACTAAGATGCAGGAATTAAATTTACCATCACCTCTTCCTTCCCCTTTTATTTTTTTTCCCCCCTTAAAACCTTGAAACCAAAGTTCCTAATGACAAAAGTCCGTGGAAGTGCGTGTTTGCTCGGGACACGTGACTGCAGTCAGCCGCAATATTGAAGTACGTCCCTGTCATCGTGCCAGGTGTGACACAGGACCGCTCCGGTGACAGGGTAAATTGATGACACAATCAGAGGAGAGCTCGCTGGTGATGCCAGGGTTATTTTTGTAAGTGCAAACTAATGAAATTTAGGGGGTTTAATAAAGAAAAAGAGCTACGATGGGAAAAGGAAATTCATAACTAAAGCAAACACCAAATTGCATTACGAAAGGCAGCGGCTCGGCCCTCTTCCCAGAAGTGACGCCGCGTTTTCACAGCGAGGTTGTGCCAAGGCTGCTCCCTCCATCCCGCACGGCTGCTCCGACCCTCTGCAAACACAGCCCAAACAGCCCTGACCCGTGCAGAGGCACAAACCTCTTTACAAGAGGTGCACTTAGCTTTCCTTAGGGCTTTTTTTTCCATCTAGGTGCATAAAATAGCACCCAGGGGCTGTTTTTTAGAAGCACTGACATCCACGATGTCCATAGTTTGCCCTAGTGATATTCCCATCTTGGCACAAGCAAAAGGCTGGGGCCGTAGATGGACCCACGGGTTCATCGTGTGTCACTTCTGTGTTCAAACGTGCAGAAAATACCACGAGGGGGCTGCGATGATGCCTCCTTTAGGGTTAGTAACACTCTATTAATAGAGACCATTTATCCCTTTCCCCAGCTCCTTGGCCAAGGGGGAATTTCACTCATCATGTTCTGAATTTTAAGAGAGAGCTGAGAAATTGTTTAAAAGACAGCAAAAGGGAAGGAAAAGTAACCATAAACTCACAGTAAAGCATTCCAGAAAATGAAGACAAGGATCCGGGAAGGGAGCTGTGCAAAGAAAATGACAACCTCGAACAATTCCCAACAGTGAGGATGCATAATTTAGAGCAACCTGGAGGCATTTTGTAGCTGGTTTATTTTACAGACCTTACATTCTGTTCTTTTGCACTTCTGTGCTCTCAGGTTTGCCCCCGAAATACTCTGATGGATTGAAAAAAGACGGAGGGGGCTATTTTCCAGAGCAGGGACAGGCACATTCCCAGTCACTAAGCCCTGCAATGGGCTCGATCCAGAGAATTGCTGTTTCCGTCCTGCTTGGAGACGATTCCATAGCCATATTTCATTAACATGCATCACCTCTGAGCAAAATCATCCAGACAGAAGACTTTCAAAACCGTCAGAAGTCTCTGTTCTAGCCCTTGGCCGCAAATGTTTTAGGACCTGCAATAACAGATTTTTTTTTTCGCTTTCCAACAGCGTCAGTTAAAATGAGCAAAAGCATGTTATGAGGTCAGCACAGCTTGGCCTGGACTGGATTCAAGCCAGCATAACCTTGAAGTACGTGCCAAATGCAAGGGATGAGAAGGTGAAATGAAACCCTCAAATCCCAAGCAGCAAATGAAGCTCTGACCCAGGCAGGTTGTCCAAGCCCATGGGGATCTCGGAGGAGCTCGGGACAGCTGCCCTCAGCACTGTGCCCCTTTTCTGTGAGTCCATCCCATGACTTGGGTTTGCAAAAACCCTGGAAATTCCATGGGGGCATAAAAAAGCATGAGATACTATTCCCCAAACAGCAATGCTTGCCTGGCACTTGGCCTGCGCTTGTGCACCAATGGCCTGAAGAAGTCAGGAATCACAAGCAGGAAAGATTGGAAAGGGTCTGAAGCTGAAGTAAGACTTTTTTGAGCCATTTTGTCCCTTTTGAGCCATTCCATATTCAACGGCACGATGACCCTGCAATGCATCGGGGGGTGCAAGGTGCCATGGTTGGGTTAGGGTCTTCCCTTGTGTCTGTTTCCCCTGATGCTGTCAGAACAGGGGTCCAAGTTGGTTGCATTTTGGAAGAAAAGACATTTGGACCAGACAGACAGGAACGGGCACTCTCCAGAATGAAGAAACAAGGAAATGATTTGGCATCCATCACCATCCCCAGTCCAAGGAAGAAAATCAAGATGCCGAGAACAGAATTAATGAACACACTAAGGGATGTGAGAAGAGGAACTTTAATTGCCTCTACAGCAATGCAGAGAGTCTGAGTAATAAAAAAGAATTGGAACAACTAATTTATGAGTACAAATTCTACCTGGAGAGCATGACTTAAACTTGGGGAGAAAATCCATGTGCCGGGAATATTAAAATCAATAGTTGTAACCTATTTAGAAAGAATCGAGTGGGCGAAGATGGTGTGGGAGGGACAATCAATATTAAAAGTGACATTGCAGAGTTCCAAAGCACAAGAAACTTAAGAGAAAGTGACCTCAAATACAAATAAAAGCCAAAAGAGGACACTTCTGCAGTCCATCAAATCTTGGTTGAAAACAAGGATTGCTGATCCTTAGTCATGTAAAAGTTTAGGAAAAATTTCCCTACACTGTCCTGAGAAATCTCAGCTTGAATGATGTGGATTGTAGGGCTCACACAAGAGATTCTTGAAATTTCTGAATGATGTAGAAGAGCGTTTCCTAACCAAAAGCATGAGGATTCTCCATAGGAACATCCTGACAGCTGCAGAACTGACCACAGGACTAAAATTGAGGTACAGCCCGTGACCACGTTTCAAATGCACGTGAATCACCATAATGGAATAAAACACAAACAGATAGTAGGTACATAGTAGGTACCAGAGCTGTAAGAAGTAACTCAGTGAGACAGATCACTTGGAAGATTTTTAATAGAATTATAGTTCTTTAAGACTCCTGTGGCTTCTGGACTATCTCAGAATAGAGAAAAGGAAGGTCATTTTCGTTAAAAAGTCAAGGGGCTCAGAAGGGATTGATTGTAGGTCTAAATTCATACAAAGGGAGGGGAAAGAAAGGAGATAATAAGGAATATAAGTCAGACCTAAGGATATTACAGAAAACTGATAAGGAAAGCAGATCTTTATGTGAAATCTATGGGTAGTAGAGCTGAGGGCAATAAGGACGTGCTCTTTGGATTAAAGAGACTAGAAGCAGTTGATCAGACAGAAGTTGTTAAATAAAAATGCATAAAAGGCAGATGCTAACTATTTAATTTCTCTATTTGGGGGCAAAAGCTAAGAGAAGGACAATGTTATATGATCATGTGAAATATCTTCATTTCCAATTCAGGATGTTAAACAGCAGCTACTACAGCTAGAGGTTTTCTTGATGAACATTTTTAGATATTTTTTCCCGAAAGCTTTAAAATATGCCTCAGGAGTGCCCTAGATTGCTAATGTTACTGTCAATAATGTCTGCAAACCTTGGAGCCTTCCAGAAAAGTGAAGGAAAGCTGACATTGTGCCAATGCATAAGCATGGGTGAAGAGGATGACTTGCGTAATTATATATCTGATTGTCTGATGTTGATTTGGGAAAAAGTAATGGAGGAGCTGATAAGGAACTTGATTAATAACAATTTAAGGAGAATAATTAATTACAATCAACATGAGTTAGTGGAAAATAGATCTTATTAAAGAAAATTGATATAATTTTGTAAAGAATGTGATTATAGATTTGATTGATTTAGTGCGTTTCATCAACACTGTTATCTTCAGCTTCTGCAAGGCATTTGACTTAATGCAGCCTTGTTTAATAGAAAGCTAAAACAATATATATGGTCCACATTAAATGCATGGAAACCCCCGGATGATAAGTTTAAACATGCAAATGTGTGCGGGGAATCATCATCAAGTGATGAGGTGTGATTCACTTCATCATTTTTAGCAAATGGTAGAAAATCAAAAATTGTCAAAATCAGAGTTTGCTGCTGAGGCATAGAACAGGGCTGTGGTCAACACACAGGTTGATCTCAGACTTGGATCTCTTGTAAATCAGATGTAAATAAATAGCAGCCAATTTAATGTGAAACGATGTTTCTAGGAATCAGGCATTCGCTGGTGGGAAGAGGAATCCAATTACACAATGCTGCAAACGTGAAAAAATAAGAGTGAAATATCTGTGGTGTTACAGCTAGTGGGACATGGCAGCAATTTCTGGTGTCTGCGCCTCAAGAAGGATGTTGATGAATGGGAGAGGGCTCAGAGGAGGCACAGGAGAATGACTGAAGCGTTGAGAAACATGCCTTATAGTGACAGATTCAAGGACCTCAATACGCTTAGCTTAACAAAGAGAAGGTTAAGGGATCACTTAATGACAATCTAGAAGTATCTGGACAGGGATACAGAAATGCAGAAGCGGAAAGCTCTTCAATCTAATAGACAGAGCTATAAAAGACCCTGTCCTGGAAGCTGACGCTGTTAAATTCCGACTGGGAGCAGTGCACTTGTTAAATCCTGAGAAGGAACATCAAGACAACTTACCAATGGATGGTTTCAGCCGCGATGGCCATTTCCAAATCGGGACAGAATCCACCAAAGATCCCTCTGTGAACTGAGCCTGTGATGTGCAGTCTCCCTTCTTTGGTTTTATAATTTCCTTTCTTTCTGAAATCGTGAGGGTTGAAGTCATCAGCCCTGAGCACAGAGATGCATGGGACAATTCCCTCATCTTGGAGCTATTTAGCCCAACCTCGCTGGAGTTTCATGCAGAAATCTCAGCATTATTAATACTTTATCTCCGCAAGTGCAATATCTAGAAATGCACAATAAAAGGCACTATAGAAATGCACTATAAAACAAATTCAACAGACTCCACTGGACCACAGGCTCATGATTTTCTGTTGTCAAAACCCCCTAAACGCCAAAGAGAGCAGCTCCATGTAACTATGTGAAGGTCCTTAGTGTAACAAACCTTGCAGGGGACATGACACGTGTTTATCCCTGCTAAAATTGTGAGTAAAAGTGTCTAGTTGGTAACATGCTCGTGTCCAGAGGCAGAGCTATTAAAGTTCTACTGTAATTAACTTATATATAGGGAGGGTTATATTATATATAAGGGAGTTTATCTTCTGGTGAGGTCTTTACCTTTAAGAGCAGGTCTTTACCTTATATAAAGGAAATAAAAGAGATATAATTTGTTGCCTCAACCTGTAATGAAATCAGCAAAGAAAGACTTTTAAACCCTTCCACAGCCTATTCTTGATTTCACTGTAGTTTTTTAATAGCAAAATCTATCCAAATCGCTATGTTTAGAGCCTCATTCCCAAAGCTTGGGATCTGGGACTGTATTTTATGCCTGGCACATCCAGCACGGAGCTCAGCGGGGATGACGGCACCAAGCAGGGCTGGCTTGAGCCGTGATGCGGTCCAAGGTGTCACTGCGGTCCCTGCCATCCCCTTTGCTGTGATGACGGCACCGAGGGCGATAATGTGGATTCGCAGCACCAGGGATGAGGCAGCACGAGCGGAGGCTGCAGACTGCAGCAGCCCAACTCCCCTCCCGACACACACGCACTTCTGCAGCAGCCTCGAGAAGCAACTTTGGAGCCTCCAAGTCCGTCTGCAAGAGCCTTTGGGGCCAAATGACATCTAATGCAGCTACGCATTAGCCAGCCAACAAGATTTCTATTGATTTCGGGTTTTGGCCCAGAAATTGTGCAAATTCTTCTCAGCCGGACACATTAAACACAATGCTTATATTTTATCTCAAAAAGCCTGAACCAGCCAGAACTGTTTTAAAGCCAGGGCAACATAATTACCGCAGAGATAAACAGTACTTTAATGTGGTGCACCATAACAACAGACTGTTTATTAAAACACTTTACCGTTTATTTTATCCAGCGTTTTATACCGAGGAGTATTTTCATTAGGATTCCACGGCAAAACCGTAGAAGGCATTAAATCATTTAATATACTGACAGCTCACTTAATTTATTTAAGCACAGGAGTCTAATTCAGAAAAGCAGACCTTACATAGTGCTCTGTCTTTACAACCCTGGCATACAAGATCCTATTAATTTCAGGGTAAGGTGCTATATGAGATCCCTTTCCTTTGCTTTCTTTGGGTGAGCAATTTGCTGCATTTTGGCATCAGGTTGCAGCTGCAGCACGATACCTGCAGAAACCCCACGTCGGCTCAGCTCCAAGCCTGGTGCTGCCAATTCTGTTGTGTGTCCCTATGTAGGAGACCTTTGCGTTTAACATCTGGCTTTGATTTAACCCTTGGAGCAACCAGCAGTGCTCAAGCAGCAGGAGTCTGCAGGGAACCACCAAGCCCTGAGGTCCTCTGTGAAATCCTCTGCTCAGTTTTTATAAATTGAGATGGGATAATATCTCCTGGCTATGGAGCGCTTGGTAAAGACTGGGAGGGTCACTGCGGCACACTCCTGCTTGTTTAATTATACTTAATTAACAAGCAACACGTAAATCTTCCTCTCTTGGGTGATGTAGGGTCTGGCTCCATCCTGAAAGGTGCCTACCAGCCTTGGGATGGTCCATAGTTGTCACATCAAAACGGTCACATCCAGCCTAAAGCAAAGGCTCCACTTAGTATTCTGGGTGCTTAGCACCTCAGAGAAGCCAGTCCTGCTGGCTTATTAACGATGTTCCCACATCCGCTTAATAAATGAGGAAAAAATATTGTCACCTATGACAAAGAACAAGGTGATCCGGAGGTCCCCAGTGGCTCCCGGTTTTGCTGCTTTCCAAGGCTTCTTTGGGAAGCAGAACTTCAGAAACAATAGCACATTGTCAATGGGATGCGCAAGACTCTATTAATAAACATTAGGGAGCTTGATATGATCTGGCAAAAGGCATGCAATGAAATCAGGGAGCAAAAGTGGGACCGGAGGGTGAAGAGATCTGCGCGGGGTGTTTAATGACTCACTGGACTGTGAAATACAGTGGAGAGGAGGTTGGGATGGAAAATTTTTTAATGAATTCCACACGTGCACACGCTTGGGAAGCTGAGCTCCCCGTTCCCCAGCAATATTTGACCCACCTGAAGATACCGATCATATAAAAAAACCTCCAGTAAGTAATAATAATTGTAATAATAGGAAGAGCAGGCTCTTATTTCCAATTCATATTTATAATCCTGCAGATATCTCACCTAAAACCAAAAGATTTATGGGTTTGCATCTATAATTAATATCCTTCCGTAAGCAAGAAAGGGAGTATTTTCATACAAATAAATCTGGTGCTCTAGACCTAGATTTTGAAGACTAATATTTAAATCCCCAGCAAGACACGGTTCTTATTTGCAAATGCACATATGGACACACCATGCACGTATATGTGTAGCACTGAATATTCGTCTTAACAAGCAATAGATATATTTTCTCCTTTAAATGAGTGAAGCTTGAGCAGGAGAAAGGAGGGAGCCGAGGAGGTCCGCATGGTGTTTGCTTGGAATAGTCCCTGCTTTCCAAAGATTCCATTTGCATCCGGGCCGTTGTTAGCAGCAGGGCTGGGACTGGACATGGAGGCGCATAAAGGGCTTCGAGACAAAGGCAATCGATCTAGTTTTAGTTTTATGGGGAAAATAAACAGTTGGGCTGATATAACAGTAAAAGGGTCAAACAGGGTCAGGGCTAATGAAGTGACTTGCAGGAGGTCAAAATTAAGACAACCTTCCTTTCTCGTGTCCTGCCTTGCATACCTCTGGAAGCCAGCAGCAGGCTTGGACAGCCTCTGCAATCATATGTTTTTGGAGTTTTCTTACATTTTGAGGGGTTTTTTTGCCTTTTCTGGAGTTGCAACCAGTTAAGAGGGAACGTGCCGGGTAGGCAGTGTAACTAAAATTAGGAAAGCACATTTTTTTTCAGGGATTCATCTGAAAAACAGGGAGAAGGACTGGGATTTTAAAGTAGGGACGGTTCCAAGATCAAGGGTGCAAACATCACCTCTTCTGGTGCACTTAGAGATGAAAATAAAGTGCTTTTGCCTTTCTGAATCCAAAAAGCGGAGGACATAAACAGAGGCCAGACACTTGCATCTATAGTTTCCTGGGCTGTATAACATCCTCCTTTAACTGAGATGTTAATTATTCATGTTTAAATACTCGTATAAATTAAAAATCCGTTTTATACTTTGTCATTTAAGGAGCTTATCAAGGGTTTGCATGGCTACAACAGGCAGGGAAGGAGCTTCTTCCCCCAAACCTATGGACTCCTGGAATAGAGTTATTCCCATGGGAGGGATGAGGAGGGAAAGGACAGAGATACCTGCACCTTGCAGCAAAGCTCTGCAAGTCCTGGCTGCCCTCTGCTCCGTGCATCCAGCTCCACCGACCAGGAGCTGCACGGACAGGCAAATTGCCTCATTCTCCCTAATATTACTTTTCAATGTCAAGAAGTATCTGCAGAAGAAAAATAAATAAATAAATAAAAAAAGAAGGACACCTTCTGGGAAGCAAAGAAAGGAGCTTTGTTCCTGCAAGGTCAAGTCACAGTGGAAAATGCTTCCCTATAGGCATGTCATGCCATGCACTCCTTGGGGGATTTTTGCATCCACAAATAAGAAGGGCTGCGGGTGCCTCAATGCTGTTTTTATCCTGCAACTGTGAAAAATACAATGTATTGGAGGCAATAGCTCTGCAAGGCAGAATGCAAATAGCACAGGAGCTCGGGAAGCTGCAACCGATGTGGGATACTTAGCAAAGGTAGAGCTTTGCATGCAACTTCATTGTCGTGATTTAGCATCGTTGCTGTAAATAATTGATACTAATGTAAGTGAGATAAGAGACAGACTGTCTGTGGGCCAGGAGGAAGCGGATCCACCCAAAAAATGTGCTTGCAAATTTGTCTGAAATTAAAACGTTAAAAAGCCAAATACAAAACTGGAGAGGCAGGGAAAGGAAGGGGGATGAAAAAGATAATCTGTATCAGCTCAAAGGACTCTTCTTTCCAAGAAAAAACTCCCAATATTAATTTCTTTAGCAAGAGAACTCCAGCATTACCCATCACTTCGTAGCTCTCTGCAAACATTGCTCTTGCACTAGTCAATAAGCTGGATCCATGCACTGCCAGGCAAGGCAAAGCTGGGTGGGAATTAGCAAGGTTTAAGGATTCAGCATTTCAATAAAGGTGAAATGTAGCAGTGCAATGTGAACAAGATGAGCAAGGGCATCTCTTCTCACTGCAGATCCTGATTTCCAACAGGAAAATGGCAGCAAGATTGGGGTGTTTTACACCTTTACCTTAGGTTACCTATAAATTACTTGTTTATTGGGAAAAATAACTCTCCTGCATCTCAGTCCTTGGAAAGGGAGAGGGTAAAGTCCCCTAAAGTCCTTCCTCCTCTGTCTCTGTCTTCACACATCGCTTGACATTACAGGGTAGCACAGAACTTTCTCCTTACCCCGTAGAAAAGAGAAACCTGTTTCTAATGACTGGAGGATACCCCACATAAATGAAGGAAATGTATAATACCAATTTCTTCATTTAAAACTGTTTCTTTTGTTTTCATAAATGTAGAGGAGTCAACCTCAAATCATGGGTCTCCCATTGCTGCAACTCACACTGGGGGAGTGAGGGGTTGTTGCGTTTATATCCCCAAGGCTAAATCCTGATCAGGGTTTCCACAAATCCCCTGGTCTACACATACCCAATGCTCTGAATTTGCTTCCCAAACACTTCTTAACCAACAGATTTCAGCAGGAAAGATGGATAAATCGGGAACTTCTTTGGAAATGTTTTGAGAAGAGCAGTATTGACTTGCCAGTGAGATAGACCGAGAAAACTAGAGAAGACTTTTTCATCCCTGATATGTGATTTTATGATTCAGTGAATAATGAATATTAGCATAATACTAACTAAAAAAAGATCCATACTCATCATTTACTATTAATTAATAATCAACATTATCCTATTATTAATTATTAACATTTACACCATCAATCAGCCCCTGGCTGACGGATAACTTAAAATCTTGCATAAAGATTGTTACAACAAAAGCTACAGTGCAGCATATAATGTGTTTCACAGTTGGGTTTTCATATCCTCATCTATAAAGCTTTTTACTAATGCACTTTACAACATATCCTATTGTACACGGATGAAGAATGTGGCTGCATCCAGTAATAATTCCATTAATTATGAATAAAGCCTTTACAAATGACATCCTTATTTAAAAATGGTGATGAACTCATTTTGTTTTAATGCAGATGCACTATGTAATTTGTAATCCCATAAAAAGAAATGCTGGCAGAATGTGCTAGGGAAAAAGGGCCAAGATCTTACAATCTTTACATCAAAAAAAAAAAAAGAAAGAAAAAGACCTTGTAATAGAAGACAAACAACAAAAATGCATAAAACTGACCAAACTGCGGGCTGATGCTTGGAAGGGATATTTTAAGGCTCCATGGAAAGCTGAAAAGTCTTTACTCAGTGACCTTGTGTTGCGATTATGTTAATAAACGCCTACTCTACATTAATAGTTAGCCTGTATTTTCGTTGCTTTCTCTCATTTGCGGTATTTTCAGCCGGCTGGCAGCTCCCCAGGACTCGTTAGGCACATCGCGTTTGTCTTTGCAGGATCGTCGCTCCGCTTTGTCCTATAGGATTCCGAGGATGGCGGAATATTTATTACCTACAGTATTTCACCGCGGCTGCTTACGTCAAGAGCGCCATAAATACATTGCTGCTCCTGGCTTGCTTAGGGGATAAAAACGGAGTAGCCAAGTTTACAGATTAGGCTCTGGTTGTATTAATGAGCGGTCTGTTCATTCTCATGCGTATCCTAATTGTTTGAAATTCTTTGTTGTATTAATCCAGCATTTGTGACTTACTGATCGATTCGGAGTGCAGCTGGTTGAGTTGTGCCCTGCTCATACTGAGGTTATTACATCTACTACACCGATAATGTTGACCAACCTTCATGATCTCTCTATTTTTTATATTAAAGCTATAAAAGTTACTCGTAGTTTTGAGCTGAGACCAGTGACCCAAAAGCTTCTGATTCTAAGTGTGTTGACCGAGCAAGCACGAATTCAGGTAGCTCTTCTGAACACGATGGGGAGATGAGAGCTGTGGTGAACACCCAAAGGTCAAGAAAATGCTGATTTTTTTTCCCCTTAATTCCACCAGCGTTGACTAGAGACTGGATCCAAACCTTTTGAAGGCAGCACTTGGGTTATTCACTGACTTTGATGCCATCTATTTGCTATCACGTAGCTGAAGGTGGGTGAAGTGGGAGATGCTTGGGGTGATGCAGAGCTGGAGCATCCAGAGGTGAAAAAAAGACCTGGATCCTCCACAGAAAGATGAGCAGAACTGGCAGGATGAAGCATTAGGGTATGAGGAGAGGGTGTGAACAGGAAAGCAGAGAAAAGACCACAAGAGATGGGAGCTGGAATAGCAGAAGTTAAATTTAAGGGCTATCTTGACGGGAATTGGGAACAGATGGTGGCACCGGGGTTTGTGCAGTGCACTTTTAGCGATATATTCATCCCATGCTCAGTTACTTCCCTTCATTGCTCCGTCAAGCCTGCTCTATTTGGTGGGAATGGGTCCAAGAATCTATGAAAAAAGATTATCTCGGGAGAGCCCAAGTTTGGGGTTGAGCCGGTGTCCTCCGCAGTGCCCTCTCCTTTGCAAACCCAGGAAACTCGGATGGTGCAGGAGAGGCTGCTGTAATTGCAGGTCCCCTTGTGCACGGCCGCTTTGAAAATTCCCAATATTTCTCCAAATCAAGCTGCTTTTCCGAGCTGCCTGACAGCGGATTTATTTATTAAGGCTTTAGCTATTTGCAGTAGTGTCTGGGTAGCAGTAGCTCCGCAGAGTTATCAAAAAATCTATTTCCCCACACAGTCACAAGTAAAATATCAGCCCCACTCTGAAAAGCCGAGTGCAACATTTACATTTTAATCTCCCCAAACACTTTGGCTTCTGACAAGCCGGGTTTTTCAGTGCATGTGTTAAGGAGGCAGAGAGTTTATGGCCCTGGGAGCCAGCACAGGACGTCTCCTGGATGCAGCACGGTCAAAGCAGCACAAGGAGCTCTATATCCTTCCTCAAAACCAAGTGCATCTCCTCTCTTTCCTTTGTGCGTTTGCATCCTTGTCTATAGGGCAATGCTATAAGCTCCAGCGCTAGCTGGACACCAGCTCTACAGTTTGCCGCCTGGCAGCAAAAGGAATCTCTCCTCCTCGTTATCGCCGGTGCTGCCGAGGTCCCTGTACTGACTCTGTGGAATCGCTGCGGCAAGATATGAATTATGGATGAAATGAAAAATCCCAGCCCGCCGCGCAGGGGGAATATGCAAAGTGCAGAGCAATCACCTCCGCGCTGCGCCGGAGCGATGCCGCGCGGTACCCGGCGCCCCGAGACGGAGCTCAGCCCCAGCCACCATCCCTGCGCACAGCGGCTGCAGGAATTCCTCCTTGGAAAAGCTCCAGGATGGTCGCCACAGCCTGAAAAACCTTCTCTTTAGCTTTGTGGGGATCTGCCCATGGAGATGCTAAGGGCGCTGCATGGATATTCTCTCTCTTGCATTTGCGCACAGAGCATCTCTGCCAGTGCAGGCGTCCTGCCAGGATGGGTGCTGCTTCTCAGGGCTCTGAAGCCTTGCTCTTGGGAAATCTGGTGTGCTGCAGGTGCCCCTTGCAAGATTTGGGCCCAAAACCACGAATTGCATGCTTGCAAATGAGCGAGCGGAGCACGTGCGGGCAGGCGATGTGCAAAACCGCGTGTTTGGGTGCAAGGTGCCTCAGGAGAGCCACGAGCTCTGACTTTAAGCTGTGGTTTGGGGAGGCTCCATCTCTCCCCTCATAACTTTTCTTTGAGACGACATTTTTAAACATCTTTTAATCCTTACATGCCTTTGATTATTTCCTTGCAAAAGCCCCAGGTCACTTTCGTGCATCATCCACCAGCGTGCTGCAACCGCAGCTGCTTCCACGCAGCCATTCCTGAGCTTGCAACATCGATGCCCATGATAAAAGTCAACCAGAAATCCTTCCCTGAAGCAATATTTTGCTCAGCAGTATTGTTAGTTTTTCCTCTTTAATGGGCCACTCATCGTGCAGGCTCCTTATCGGTGTCAGGAAATATAGGAAATTGCTAAGACCATCTAGACCCAAACCCAAGTGCAATGACCATGTTCAACCCTTATGGTAGGAAGGTTGGAGTTTTATTTTTCCTTCTCTAAGTCTCATTTCCCTCTTGTGTTCTTTGCGTTGGTTCATACGACAGCAAAGCTCATGGTTACATCTATTAGGAAAAAAGGAAATGTGTTGTCAGTTGCTTTATTTTCTTTTTTGATCCTATTTGCACATGTCAATCAACTGTCTTGAATCAAAGTAGGTGCTTTAAATACCCGTGATTGGAAATTTCAGACTTACCTTTTCATTTATTTATTTTTTTTACAGACCCTAAGTAAGTAGTTGGCAGGCTCCTGTAAATCCGAATTTCTAAATATACATGAGAGTGCCTCAGCCAAACTGCTGACTAACACAATGTCTATTCCTTATTGATTTTTTCCTCCCCTCGACCACCTTTCAGATTACTTTTGCATTGAATTATTTCAAAACGTAATGCAAAAAACTCAGGGACTCTGAAGCAGAGCGGCTAACGCTGTGATTAATGAAAGCCCCAAGTAAGCTGCCATACAGCCACGAGAAGCCAGTTAGCTAATTAATGTAATCACACAGGTGGAAATAATTAAAAGACCATAAAATAGAGGTAGACTAATAGGAGCATTTTCTTCTAACCCAAAGCTAGTGAGAAAAGGATAGTTTGCTCTGGATTACTGGGTTAGAAATGAGGGGGACAGAGGCTAAAGGGACAAGAAGGAAACACATGATGTAAAGTTAAGTCATCTCATAGGAAATAATCTCATCTCAGATGGGACAGCAGTTTCTTGACCAATTGAGCTGTGTGAGGGTAATAAGCCCTTGATGTGGGTTTCCTCTCTACTCCTTTGCACCAAAAGGAGCTCTTGATTCTTTGGCAGACGTTGCTTTTGCGCTAGTGCAAACTGCTTCTGAAAGGATCTGCTCCCCTCCTCACCCAGAGTGCCAAGAAAAGGAGCAAATATATTGCAGAAAATCTACTGCAAAGATCTGTTTTGCCTTCAAAGCTCTAGGGCATTCTCTATTGAGGTACGTTCCACCTCCTCCTTCTGTGCTACAAATAATTCCCGCTGGGATTTTTTTTTATCCTATATAAATCTAAACAAGTTCTCAGATTGGCTTCTATCAGATCATCTTATTAGGACTGCAGTGTCTCTCCCTGTGAATTTAAAAGAGGTTATCTCAATACAAAGAGTTCTGCCTTCTGAAAACTGTTCTCTAATTTCCTGTTGAGGGTTGGTTTATCTTTCATCTTTTCCTTGTGCAGTTGTTAAGGAGCAGTTAGTTT
The DNA here is from genome assembly GCA_013389825.1 of Crypturellus undulatus. NCBI lineage: Eukaryota > Metazoa > Chordata > Aves > Tinamiformes > Tinamidae > Crypturellus > Crypturellus undulatus. The sequence continues at coordinate 20,098 of VWPW01015286.1, forward strand.
GGGAAATCTCCAGGGTACAAACCACTGTACGTGTATGGGAGAGGGTTTTCCAGGAAGGTTTATGGCTTCAGGCCCTATACAGAATTGCAGTCGAATAAGACTGTTCCCTCCCTTACTTTCCTGCAGGGAACATAAATATTTGGGGAAACAGGAGTAATTCGGATAGAGGAAGGGCAGCTCTGGGCCATGAAACTCAGTGAGTTTTTGGAGCTGGCCCTGCTGCACCTCTGGGGAGAGATGAGAAATATGTTGGGCTGAAGGTACTTAGGAACAAAATCCCCTTCATGTTAGTCCTATAGTTTATGACACTTAAATCCATTGTTTTCTACAGCCTTCGCTGGGCTCTTGCAGCCCTTCCAGGGTGTCTCAGCCTGTTCGGTCCTTGCTCAGCTCTCCGCATCCAGTGGGATGCAGCCAACCCCAAGCCATTTGGGAAATACCAGCCACGAGCACGGCCAGGAATCCAGGATTATCCCAGAAACACGCGCCCAGCTGCTTCTCCAAGCAGCCTCCCGGCCTCATCTCTTATTAATGAGAGCTCCTGCGTGGTGTTCGGAGCCGCATCTCACCCCTGGTAATTAGAAGTGACCTACCTCTTGCTGCTAGATGAAATAGCTCCACGTGACGGGCTATAAAAATACCTAACCGGTGATTTTCCAGTTGGATTGGGTCACCATTACAGCCGTCTCCTTTGGCTCTTATCGCTGCCGCCGCGGCTCTGCGTGTGTTTAATTTGACCTGGGTATAATAAGCAAAGAAGAACAAAGTAGCTGGAGACAACGCAATCAATGATCATCTGCTGGGGCTGATGAATATGCCAGGACTGCTGAGTGGGACTTCATTAGCTATTCACGTGTTAAGAGCAGGCCTTATTTATCCTTCTTTCCTAGGTGAATCTATTTTTGAGCACCGTTTGTGAGGATCTTGTCTGGGAGCCTGGATAGAAGAACGGGAGAAACAACGTGATGCTGCTCAGGGAAGGAGGAAATCGTTTTCCCTAGTGACACTTTTAGTGGGAGGCAGAACTTTATCTCCTCTTTGCAGCTCAAATGAGCTCAAATGTGGTAGCACAAGCTGTGCTTCCAGCGTGGCTTTTCATTAATCCTGTTTTCTTTTTAATTGTTGTCAACATCCTTTGCAGGGTGGGAACAGGGGACGTTCTGCTCGTGCCAGTGTCCTTGGTGGAGCTGCGAGCTGGGACATCAACCCCGGGGCCCGTTTGCTCCAGTGCAAAGAGCCCCAAGGAAGGGGAAAGTGGGGATTCATCCTTCCCTGTTGCTCCTGAGGACACTGAGCCCACACATGCTGGGCAGGAGAACAGCCCGAGACCTTGGCTATGGCAAATCCTGGCCCTCCTTCATCAGAGGCTTTGGAAAATCCCACTGCAGGGCGTTTTTCCTGAGGTGCATACCATTACCAGACAACCTGAAGGGTCCGAGCAGGACAGTTCAATCCCTCGCAGTGTCTTCAGGAGGCAGAGGTGCCTTTTTCATTTGCACAAATAATTTCCCTGGAACTTTTCCACTTTTAGGCTTTTCTTTAAACGCCTCCCGCGCGGGTGCAGGGGCTGGTGATGCCGTTCGTCTTTCCCACGCGCATCCGTCCGCGGTGAAGGCTGCCCTCTCCCGACGTGAGGAATATCAGAGCGCTGCGACTGCCGAAACGCAGCTCCGCATCCGGGCCAGCCGGGCTGCCCGTGGGCACCGGGATAGGGTATCCCTGTCCCGGCTAGTTGGAGGCGAGCAGGTCCCCCAAAGATGTCCCATCCCTGCACACACATTCCCCGAGGATGTCCCATCCCTGCAAGTGCAGCCGTATCCGTCTTTACGTGCACCGCATCCTGCTCTTCCCGCTTGCAAGAAGGGCCCCCGTCTGCTCCCCCATGCTCTTCTCAATTTTAAACTCATATTTTCTTATATTCTCAAAATATTCTCATATTTTAAGGTAGTTAGAGAGGCTGCAGGGCTCGAGCAGATCTGCAATGCTCATTTTGGGCTCAAAGCTCTGGAAAGGGGTGGGAAGTCCCATTAAACTGCCGTTCAGGCCAGGAGCATCCTCCCTGTGAGGGACATTGTCACCTTTGGAGAAATCACCTGGACAAGCTGCTGATGATAGCAGATCCTTTTATTTCTTCTGCGGGAGATGTCCATTTTCCCCGACCAATTCCTGCCCTTCCAAAGGTGCACAGTGCCTTTTATTTTTCCCCTTCTATGACCTGACAGCATGTGAGTAACTTACCCTTCCGAGTGATCCTTTTCCAGCCGAGTCTATCCATACTGCAAACTACTCCGGTGACATCCTAGATCAAGCAATACTAAGCAGTGTGCTGCTCTAGGAAAGCATTTCTATGTGAACGGCAATAAAAAAGGCATGAAAGCCAAGTCCTTGCATCTCTGGACTTTGTAAAAAGATGTTCAACGGATTTTTTTTTTCTTTAACCTTATTTATAGAAAATGAGACATCAAATAATCATCCTGGAAGTGTCACGATTCTTCCATCTTAGATGAACACATAAATCTTTTGTATGAATGTACGGGTTCTAGCCAAGCGTTCAGGTGTAGACTGGAATATTAGAGTGGAATACCAGATACTAGAGCGGAAAACAGAGTATTTCGAATTAGATTTTGGGAGGATCAAGCAAGTTTAGTAATCTGGAAATGTTTTGAGGGACGAGTGCAATTCTTCCCTTCCAGCTTTGTGACTCAGGACAAGATGAAACGGGTCCAAGGCTGCTGCACTGCTGAAATCCCCGGTGATGGTGAGGGGACGGCTGCAAGGGACGGATACAGGCAGGTCGCGCACAGAGCGGGGCTGACGCCGCGTGTTTCCGCGAGCCCATTTCCTGAGCCTGCGGTTACCCATCTTTTTCTCTATTCTGAGCCTTTTGCTGCTATTAGCAGCCGCAGAGATGCTTTGAAGGAAAGGCTGCGTCACGTAGCCATGCGGGTGACAAGCGGCCTGCGGCGGCCGGGCCGGGAGATGCTCGAGCATCACGGAAAGCTGCGGCGGGAGGGAGGCGGCGTGCGGAACCAGCGGCGCGGAGCCGTCCCTGCTCTCTGCTCTGTCGGCTTCTGAGCTGCTCCGTGACCTCCTCCACGCCGGGGAAGAAGGATTCAGGCGAATCACAGAGCCCCACAGGGATAACAGTACCTTGCACCCTGCCTAGAAGCCACGGAAAACTTAAATTATTTCTCTCTCCCTCTTCTTCCCTTGTTTTACCGCTAGATGGGAGAGTGAGACCGGTACAATTCGGGCACTTCCAGCTTTATTCCAATAGGAAGGCAAAGAGCCGGGAAAACCAGGATCCAAGCCGGGTGGGTGTCCCATCATTTTTCACATGGGTTTGGGCCTGAAACTGGGTTATTTGGGAAGGCACAAGCAGGCCGAGGCTGTTGCAGATGGTCCTGCCCAGCGCATGGGTTGACGTGAGAGCACACGTGGGATTCTTCCTCTCGAGGGCAGGAGGAAGGCTCCATCCCATAGCTCTCCGTAGCCCTGCTCAGCTCAACGCTCCTACCTTAGGGGATATTCAACATTCCCACCTGGATACGGGGATGCTGGATGCAGAGGCCCTGGGTTCTGCTGCGAGCTCTGCAGGGGGATTTTGGGGGATATTCCCTCCAGTTCTCCGCACCTTGTGGTCTCACTATATGTGAATCCACATGGTCCTTTCCCTCAGGACCAATGTCCCCTTTCTTACCCTGGTGGTGGCCCTTGTGCCACGGGGATGCAAAGATTGCACAGGCTGGGGTAGAGCCTGGGTGACCATGTGCCACTGCCACCAGCACCTCCTGCTTCCAATGACGAAGATATCAACATTTCACTAAATTCACTTTTGCTGCAGCACTTCCCGTCCCCTGATATAAGTCCCGAGCCTTTGCCAGGACTGGGTGTGCTTGGAAATTATATTGCTGCGGAAGCAAGTTTTTAAGCAAACCACAGATTGCCCCGTTTGCCTAGTTCTGGTATGATAAGGCTTGGGGTTTTTGAGAATGAGCATCTCTTTCCTTCCCTTTTTCTGGAAGAGATCTTATAATAGCCAAACCAGCTGACCGGCTCTATGACTGCGGCAGAATATGTAAAACCTGTTACCTGGAAATGATATTTTTGGGGAAGGTGGGGTTGCTGTCTGCTTTCCCTGCTTAATTTGCAAGCTTTCCAGAGAAACGGCTCCATCAATTTGCTTTGAGTCTGGCACAATTGGGCCCAGAAATAAAAATAATGACAATTACCTCCTAACTGCAGGGCCCTCACTGCTCCCGTTGGGTTTCCTGTCCACGCTTCCACAGAAAACATCCGCTATTACCCTTTTAAAGAGAAAAAATAGCCTCTTTGGAAGTTTCTTTATTTTCCTGGATGTAATCACTCATATTTGCCATAACTAATGGCCACCCCTAGGGTGACAGTGAGGTCACCTTGAGTCACTCAGCATTGAGCGGGGTCCTGCTCGTGCCCTGGGGACGGTAACTGCAAGTGGAAAAATGTTGCCTGGAAGCAACAGAGCAACATTCCTGATGGAGCAGGTCCCGAGCGTGTCCACGTGAGCACAGGGGACGTGGGGACGAGCGCAGCCAAGACCCTCGCGGGGGAATCACCTCTCTGCAGCCGGACACGGCCACATCCAGGCACAAACCTCCATCCTTGGGACACGCAGGCTTTGGGGAATAAGCTCAGAGCCTTAGGATTGCTCTGATAACTTATTCACATCCATTCTTGGTCATGGATGCTGCCGGAGAGGTTACTGCCCTCTGCAACCTGCCTACCGCTCCCGTGTTACATATTATGTGTATCAAAATATCTCTCACATACTCATGATGCTCATGACTATATCCAAAATCATATGGACAGATGATATCACTGTTAGTAAGTCTCCGTTCTTCATTATACTCAGTGGTAAGATTCACCAAAATCTGCAGGATGGGAGGTTTGGGCTCACAAATAGCACAATAAATGAAATGTAGAGCAGCCCCCAGTGCCAACATTTTAAGTCAATTACAAAAAAAAGAAAGTTGAAAGACTTGGTTAGCTCAGCAGGAATTTTTATTCAAAAAGATTATGGAACAAAGTCATTAAAAGTTCATGCCTCAGTTAAAATGTGTTTTTTTTTCTCATACTTTATTAAAAAAAGTAAAAACTGTAATGACTCCAAATAACCTCCTTCTCAAGTTCCCTATCTAAAGAGAAACAGTATTAAATGACTAACGACTACATGAAACGATATTAATCTCCTTTAAAAGCATGGGAGAGGAGGAAGGGTGTTGCTGTGTTGAAGATTATCCTTCTTTGCTGTATAAACATCTCGCACTGACCATGGCAACCCAGCTCAAGCCAAACGGGAAACTTTTGTGTCCATGTTCTGCATCGCTTCCCAGCATCATTGCCGGGATTCACTCGGGATGCCCCGGGAGGGCTCGGGGCTCTCTGCAGCCTGTCCCTTGGCACGAGGACATTCATGCTATTGCTGAACAAACACGAAATATTCCACACTGACACCTCGCCAAGAGCATCGCAAGGGACTAAAAAGCAAAGACAGGAGCAAAACCTGCTCTCCCCATGGTCCTGTTTGCCCTTCCATGGCCCGATGAGCTCTGAGCTATCCATCATCAAAATATTCACTCTTGTTTTACACGTTTCTCTCTGATTTGTTATTTGTAGCGTTTCCCCCAGTGAATCAAGCAGAGGAAAAGCGGGAAAAGCGGGGTAAATCTCTCCCTCCCTTTGCTCCCTCTCTGAGCTGGGGGATTCCTGCAGCGCATCCATATCCGCAGCTCCCCCGGGTTCCTGGTCCTTGGGCAGAGCTTCGGGCTGCAAAGGTAAGAGGCAGCGAGTGCTGCATTTTAGCTTTCATCTCGGGAGCCAGCCCGTGATTTATATTCCCTTCTACATAAAAACTTAGCAGGTTAATTATGCTAAAGGAATTTCAATTTTGCAGCTAGGCACGACCCACATAATGGTTATAATTATTGTTATTATTAATTACTATTTGCGTTTCTGTAGGAGCCACGTTTCCAGCCTGGGAGCTCCGGTGCAAGGCGCAATCCATCAGCATCATAAAGGGAGACGCTCGTTTGCCTCGAGGAGCTCCTGGCCTGAGTTAACCAGGATAAGCAGGATCTGAGCACAACGGGGTATTTCTGTTACCAGCACCGCTCCTCCTGGCTCCACACATTCCCATGGTGTCGCTTGGCCAGTTTGGGCTGCTTTCTGCTAAAAAGCAACAGTAACAATAATACTGCAGTATTACAAAATGATAATTCTGAAATCTACCTGTATTAGACCATGCAGGTCCTTAAATAAATTGTTTACGACTGCTTTAACCCAACCTTGTCAATACATGCACGCATATTAAAAACATAAATGTTTCCAGAATCGGGTTTTACATGATGAATTTCTCTTCTTTCTTAGTCAGCTTTGCGGATCAATGGAAAACGAGTGCAGTTTTACTTGACCGGAGTTAATAAGGTTGATGTCTGCACAGATTTACCCCAAGGTTTGTCATGATCATCTGCAGCCCCACTTGACTTACAGGACTGAACCTGAAGAAACATCTTTCTGCAGTTTCCGTCGATGGAGCAGCTCCAGCTTCCAGAAAGCCTCCAGCCAACTGAGTTCCCTTCTGTGGCACACAATCTGCATTCATTAAAACGAGCAATGATTTATGTAGATTTATAAACACAACCGCTCAGAAATACGTGCCTGAACATCCCCAAAGCTTGTGACGGAGGTACAAGGCATCGTAAATCCCTCTTGGCTTGAAATACTAAAGAGATGATAGTTCACACACTAAATCATTGTGGGTTTATTTGCGAGTGTTAACATGACCTGGAAAACCAAAGTTTCAGTCAAGTTAATGTGATCTGAGCCTATCAAACCCTTGGGGAGTAGGCAGTAGCAATGATATAATGATTACAATATTAGTAATAATAATACAAATATGAATAGCAGTCTCACTGTCATTGCCATGGTAATTCCCAGCTCTCATGACCCAAAGACCGAGGCAGATTAGTGGATGTAAGGAAGATTTAGGCCAGATCTTGGCAAAGAAAACCAGTGTGACACCGCATAGAGATGGCCCAGACCCTGCAGGGAGAGGGGTTGTGTCCCCTTGTCACCACCACGGTGCAAAGAGGGTTTTCCCTCTGGGGTGCCACATGTGGCTCTCACCAGGACCGTGACCAGGGCTTGGCAAGCGCCTCTCACATCTTTTCTTCAATGAAACGTTCACTTCTGTCGCATTCTTCCCCCTCCCAGGTCATCCTGGAAAGAAAAAGAGCCCGACGTAAACCCAGGAGGGAGAAGAGCAACGTGCAGGTCCCAAGAGGCAAAACCTGGCTCTGTGCAAAGCCCCTGCCACCCTCACGGAAGGGCTCTCCGCGCTCACTGCATGCTCTGCCCTTAGACACGTCATCACGGTTACCGCTATTTCATGCAGATCCATGGGACGGGATCCATATCTTTTCATTTCCATCACTCCAGAGGTATCATGTTTTGGAATGCTGCCAGAAAAATCACCCAAAATGAAACAACACGAATCAGCCTGAGACCCCAGAGCAGCTTGCGTGACTTTACTTAAACAGGAAACATCTTTTTTACCAGCTCTGATGCCTCTGACATACCATTTTACCTTTGTATATCTGCTGTCCTTTCCAGCCTGTTTATTTAAAATATAAACTATTTGCAATAAGCACTTACTCATCAGTGACTGTGCAGCAGCCAGCCAAAACAATGCCCGAATTCAGGCAGTAGATCAGGAAATTATTCATATATAATAAACCAAAACCCGCATTTATCCACGGAGCCAAAAAATTCCAGGTTTTCCTGACCACAGCACAGACATCAGTGTTTCTCACATTTAACTTCTGTGGAAGAAGCTTACAAAGAGGCTCCTAATTTAGTCCATTAAGGGAAAGGAAAACCCAAAAGAGGCTCATCCAGCCCTTAAAGGACAGTGGGAAGGAAGGAGAGCAAGACAAAGCGGGAAGAGGACAGGAGCCGGCAGCGACGCAAGGGGCACATTCCCGCTGGGAATGCCGTGGTGAGCTCCAAGGTCAGCTTTTGCTTCTGCGTTGGATTTTAGGTGCCCAGGGGTGAATGACAGCATTAGGGACACAAGTACCCGCATTGGGAATGTGGGAGCGCAGAGCTCTGTGCGATGCTGAGATGGGGAGATGGATCCCGGCGGCGTGACCAGTCCTGGGAATGCCGGCGCCTTGCCCTCCTGGCCACCCTCTGGAGCATCCGCAGGGCTTTTCCATGAGCCAGGCCAGGGAATGCAGAGCGGGCTGCACTTTAATGAGTTAATGTGCATGATCTAACGATTTCTCTGCTAACGTGCACGGACAGGCTGAGCTCCCAAGTGCAGATCAGCCCTGAGCGAGATGCACGGAGGCTGCAGGAGCCACCCGGTTATTGCAAAGGGATCCTTATTGGCGCAACACGGTGCCAAATGCCATCCGGGGAGGGACTGCGGGCCAGGAAAGCGCATGAGCATCGGTGCAAATCAACGGGACCTGGTGCTCGGCTTGGCACCAGCTACCGCGATATCCGTGCCCGTGTCCGGCCGCAGCAACCCCGGGCATCGGCTCCAGGGAGCGGGATAGCAGGAGGGGAAGATGCCGTCGCCCTGGGCTGATGCAGGTGCATCCGCCGGGATGGATGCTGCCCCAGAAGCATTTCCGAGCTGTGCATTTCCCGGCGCATTTCCGAGCCGTGCAACTCTAACCCGTGCATTTCCGACCCGCGCGTTTCCCCGTGGGTTTCCTAGCGCATTTCCAACCCGTGCGTTTGCAACCCGTGCATTTCCCCGCGCATCCCAGGACCCTCCCGCCCCAAGGCGACACCCCCGGGGCAGGAAATTTCCCTTTTTTTCCCCCAAAAAAGCACCTGCTCGACCCGCCTGCGCCCTCGCTCCCCTCCTTCCCCCCGCGCCTTTGTCCCGCTCCGCTTCGCTCCTCTCACGCCATTGGTGCGCCCGCCCTAAGGCCACGGCGGGGACGTCGCGGATTGGCCGGAGCGCGCGTCCGTCAGGGCGCCGGGCCCGCCCCCCTCGGGGAGGGCGGGCGGGAGGGAGGGAGCGCGGGGGAGGCGGCGGCGGCGGCGGCGG
>VWPW01015289.1:0-12111 GCA_013389825.1 Crypturellus undulatus
GACAGGTATTTCTACAGGTTATGATTCTAATTACTATAACCATGCACTAAAATAAAATTTAATTCAAATATATTAAAAAAAAAGAAAAGAAAAAAAGGAAAACTATCTGAATGAATGACAAAGTAAATAAATCTTAAATATCTACTAAGGATTTTTCAGCAGCTATCGTAAAGACCAAAATGAATTAGTCTTCCATAATAAGACTGCAGCTTTACCTGGTGGATCCATTTCTATGTAAAACATCAAGTCTGTGCCACAATTTATATCTGTCTTAGGATAGTCTATATCCAGCTCTTCCATATTCCAAACAGTATTGTACATTTGTATGAGTTTCACTGAGTAAGCTCAGATATAAGAGTCAGGCTCTCTTTGTAATGGTGTCTTGGAATTCATTTTAAAACCTATAAGGGGCTGCACTGTAACCTATTACATCATGATCCTCAGCCAATCATGTCAAAATAATGTCATCAGACCCCTCCTGCTTCATCATTCGCTCTTACATTAATCTTAAAACAATTTCAGTTTCAGAAAGAATCTGCATGTAGCCGCCTGACACAAGAGAGCTGCTGTTGCGAGCAGAGTGCTGGAGCAGCTCTCTCCTCATGTCTGTCTCCGGTTCTTGCTCCCGGCTCCTTGCGGCTTGGTACAGTCCGAGTCAGGCAGGGTGACAAAAGGCTGATGTGCTGCAGCATGCAGCTTGCACACGCACGCGCAGCACATGCACACGCAGGGCAGCTCTGCTTAGAGGTAGGCAGGTCACTCCTCAGTTTCAGTCTCCTACCCCATGCATGGAGTTGAGCGTTCAAAAAGCTCTAATAAGCATGTGCACCAACTGTGCAGACACTGAGACAGGAAAGGGAATTAGAGCATGACTCCATGTGTGTGTGGATATTATACACATGCATACACATATACATCCGTATTTTAAAATATTAATTATATTTTTAAACTTCAAAAATTCCTGTAGTTTTAGCAACACAAAGCACTGACACATTTGCTATCGCTACACAAAATGTACTTACTACGGAGAAGTCTTTTAATCCGTATCATTTTGTAATGCAATACAAGAGTAATCACCTGGACTAATTTTGAAATCTAAAAATCAAATATTGTAATCTCACATTTAGGATGTCACTGAGACTTTCTTAAACCACTGAAGAGAGTCAGCATTGAGAAAGATCTTGAATAATAATTTTGCTGAACATAAAATGATGGTCTGTCAGGAAAAAAACAGGATTTAGTCTTCCTTTTCACACTGTTTCTCTACCCTGCTCTCATTGAGATATTTATCATGTTAATTGTTTTTAAAAGCAAGAGTCCTTGTCAGTGTCTTCTTCCTAAGTTGACTCCATGTCATCAGTATCTTCCTACTACTTAGGAAAATCCTTTCTTAACCCCCTCCATCACTGAATAACTCTCAGAGCTCTTGGAAGAAACATGTGCAGAATATACTACTAATCCAGAGCAGAATGCTATGTAGAGTGATCCGAGTGCTTTATATTCACTATAATCTATGGGGGCAGAAAAACAGATACAAAAATAACCAAAACAAAAAGTCACTGTAGCAACTATCAGTGCCTACATCATAAGAAATCCTCATGCGGCTTAAATATGCTCTATCTCATACTCATTAAAAATTAATGCAATTTATACCCTTCCCAAATATTTCACACATATCTACCCTCCCTCTGTGTCCTTGACTAGCTCACTTACTTTCGACAAGCATTAACATGCAAGAACATGACTGGAATACCAACAGCAACAAAAAAAAAATGCCACTTTGCTTATATGTTAAGCTTAAATTCATTTTCCCTTCCCTGTTTAGGTAGACATGTTCCAAAGATTCCTTCCATTTCCAAAGCTCACCCCAGACACAAGTCCAAACACTGAACTTGAAGGTTTAGCCCACCTTCTACCCAAACACTTGAGTTGCCAAGGTAATTATTTAAATTAGGTTATAAAAGATTTCTGACAAAGACTATATTGCTGCATTTAAATTTTACAGGGGATCAGTAAGACTTTTTATTCCTTTGAATAAAGGCTTTCAGGAAATAATAAGTCTCCAGGGTTTCACCAGTAGCCAAATTCTGGACTGCCCACACTTGCATAATCATGTTGCTGCTCAGCCCAAACTAACCCAGTTGTTGGGCAGGAAAAGGCAGGAGACAGATAGGTGATTTTCCATTGCCTCTGCACAACCTGGAGAGGTGCTGAGCACTTGCCTTTCATTCACATATCTTAAGACCATGGAATTTCTACCTGGCAATCAGATACAGCAAAGTACGTCCACAAGGTGATAAAAAGTACACAGAAATTCAAAATCACTTACTTTGTAAATTATGCATCACAACTGCTCGCCCTTGCAATACAGCCTGAAAATACAATCCAATAACCTGAAAAATTAAGTGGTTTCTAAGAGATGAAAACAAACAAAAAAAAAACCTTTTTTTTTAGGAAGTTTCTCTGAAGCAACTAAACAAAAATAATTAAAAAAGTAAAAAAGTGTATGCTTTCCAATCAATGCTTCATAGAAATCACTAAAAAAGCTGTAAGGTGCAGTCAGAAAATCCAAGCCTTCCCTCTGTTCTCAACTGCAGAGAGCTCTGCGCTGTGCAGAAGGTGTCTGCTTACTCTGGTTCATCATTAAAAAGTGAACCTGACTTTAGTACTGTTAAAAAAAAAAAGAAAAAAAAAAAGAAACCACCCTCAGTAGCTCGCACGTCTCTTTCACATAATGATCTCAGTTTCATGATTAACTTGGGCAGGTTCAAATATTTGCTGAGCCAGAGATTTCAAGTGTGTTGGGGGGCAGATTCAAAGGAAAAGTTGTCAATCAGTGCCTAAGTGGCCAACGCAGGGCAAACTTTCTCATTTTAGCCAAGTAAATGAGAAGACCATTGTAAGAGGTCTTAAAATAGACTCTGCCACTGGCTGCTGAGTGCAGGACTGAAGTCAAGAAAAGCACTAGGCACAGCCAAACACAGGAGGTGGCTAACTTCGTTCAGAAAAATAAAAAGAATAAAATCTTCCTTGAAGAAAGCTACGCCTCCTAGCAGAGCCCTGTGCAGAGTGGCTCGCTCACAAGCGCAGCAGCACCTCCCACGCGCCCGCATGCACTGCCCCAAACCCCTCACAACCAAGGGGGGGACACATCTCGCCCATTCCATACACACCCAAACACCTGTCCCTGTCCCTGGCAGTTTGCAGCATCTCAGGCTGTTTCGTTTCGTTTCTTGGTCAGGCAGGTGGGGAAAGGCACAGAGAGGGAGTGCTACCGGTCACACACGTTCCCCTTGCTGCTGGGTTGGTAGAGGGTCGCCCTTGCTGAAGAAATGGGGCAGCAACTGAAGAGCCCATGCCCCCCTGCTAACTTCCTCCCGGCTGCACTTTTACATGGAAAAAAACAAAAGTGAAAGGGGAAGCGGACCAAAGAGTTCCCTTCAGAGAAAGGCAGGAAGGGGATTAATATTTCCCTCTGGCTTCTTGCTGGAAGCAGTGAGGACCCCTAAGCTGTCTGCCTGCAGAGCCGCTGTGGCTCCCTTGCGCTACGGAAACGGCATTGCAAAGTTTTCACCTCCCTCCCCAAATGCTCCATTTACCCAAATCGTCCTGTGCTACAAAATGCCAAACCTACCAAGATCCACCTGCCCCTTACACTGAAACCCCAAATATCTGCAGTATATTTTCAATGTTTAATAGCTAATTGAATATTTCACTTTTAGAACAATTTTTTGCTTTTCTAGTTTTGGCCTTTGGCTACTAAAAAACTGCTAGTTCTGTAGATCATTTAAGGCACCAGAGCCATAAAAGTACAGTCGACTCCAAGTGGAGATTGTAATCTGTGTTTCTGAACTAATGACAGTACACAGCAGAAGAGAAAAATCCAACTTTTGACAGTAACTGATGTCTCCTATTTACCATTAAAAAATGCAGAAAGGGATAATACACTTTTCGGTTAATATGAACATGGTATATAAGTGTATTCTAAAAGAATAATGACAAAAAAAATCTGGTTCCAAAGTCCAAGGGCACCTTTTCAAATTATTATTTCTTTTAATTTCAGTGCCTGTGCAAATATAAGTTGGATCACGTTTCATCAAAAAAAAAAAAAAAAAGGTACTGATGTACACAAAGCTACATTTTCACACAATTGCCTCATCTTAACTTTTATTTAAATTTAGGAATTCACCACTTTGGTGCTTATTAAATCTATAGATTTGCATTTGCAGAACTACATTTTTGCATCATATTTAAGGTGTCCTTAAGGTGTCCTTCTGATCTACAAATGATTTTTGTTTTTTTAAGTAAGTGATGCATGAAGCAGGACAAGGAACTGCTAGAGATGCATGCGTACACACACGTATAGATATATGCACATACACACACATACATTCACACACATTTATAATATTAATCTGCAAAAACTTCTAGCAATGCCATGCATGTTGCTTCGGGTTCACTAAATATTTTTATAATTAGATACTGAGGACATACAGTATACACTACTGTCAAGATGTAACCCAAGGATTCGGCACTGCTGGGGCCGGGGATGGTTATCAATGCTCTTTGGTATAAAGCACAGGATTTTTATTAGCTTAGAAAGGGGGCCCTCTGCTGGGTGAGTCGGGGGCAGGCAGCGCGCTGTAAAGCTCAGCTCTGCCCTGACAGCCTCTTCTTTACACACACCACAATGCTCTTGGCAACGGCTGACAATCCAGCTGCACTGGTGAAACTTTGCAAAAAATAGAGCCAATATGGGACGGCATATTGCACCCCCGAGCCACTGCGAGCCAGGACTGTGGCTGATCCAGAGCCCTGCAGGAAAATGGGAGTTCTGGAGCAGATTTCAGGAGGAACAGCACTGGCCTTTGCATTCCCCTGATCCCCCTGATTATTCCATCAAACTTCCTATATTATGTTCAGCTGAAAGCAAAGTGTCTGTGTTTTGACTGTACTGCCAGGACTCTCACCCAAACCACCACCAAGTGACCAGTTAAGTACAAGGCAGGCTTATGACTTCACTTACTCCAGCTGGGATCCTATGAGCAGTAACCCTACCTCTTCACGCTCAAAACCTGTGCTGTTCTACAGCCGGAGCCATTACTTATGATGCTGCTTATGAGGCCTGGAGAAGAGGAAGAAGCCGAGAAGCGTCAGCTCAGCCCGAGTTAGTGTGTAGGCCATGGAGGCTTCAGTGTGTCACTGCAGGATGGGATGTGGCCCTGTCAGACCTACCACTTCCTGCCACCTTCTTCCCCCTGCCTGCCATAGTACATCCTTTCACCTCGCGTGCCCATGGGCCACTCTCCTCAGCATTCCTCCAAGAGGACCTCAATTTCCCTGTGTTCTCCCCCAAAATCACCCCAACTCCCCACTCCTCTCTGTGTGACCTGCCTGCTGGCCCTGAGCTGTCACTGTCCCCACATGGCAGCCACCTGGCAGGGTGCCTGGCGCTCACTGGCTGGTGGCCATGTCCCAAACACTCCCGAGCACAGCTCAGCGTCCTGCCACTGCTTCACGATCAGCAAAATGATCTGAAAATGCTTCCAGCCCTGTATGCCTACAAAGAATTCATAGCCCATTTTTTTAAATGTATTTTTAATGTTTCTGTGGCTATCCATCAAGTTGGGTGGTTAAAATGGGATACTCTCTTGAAACGTTATTTGGTCTTCACATACTACAGACTTTAACGTCAGTACTTTTAACTTCTTATGCAGGACTAGACTCTGTTCTGATTCACATGTAAAAATGCATAGTTTCCCATTGAGCACTGCGACAAGGAAAATATCAGTCCAGAGTTATGCAACAAAAAAAATCAACTAAGGGTCTGACAGTAATTCTTGGCTTTGCAGTAGGGAGTGCACAGCCAGCATCAGAGAGACATAAAATGCCCAAGTTAAGATGTTGTTTCTATTTGTGTAATTCCTATTCTTTGGAAGCAAGAAGGATAATTACTGGGTGACATGACAAGAAAACAGTCAGTAGAAACTAAACCTGGCAGCACTGGCTTACCTGCTATAACTTAGATGTCATTAAATTATTTTCAACAAAAAAGATTCTTTCTGCTAAAAATCTCTTAAGTTATGAACAATGCTATTATAGATCTGTATTCTCTGTTAAGAACACTTATATAAGAAATAAATTATCTGTTCTAGGATTATTCCTTTATTATAATATCTCAAAGCACTTTTGATGGAAGGTCAAGCCACTGTAAATAATAATCTTGGAGCTGATAATTTTAAAAAATATGTCTCTCAGGCTTCTACAAGAACTATAAAAAGTCAGCACTTAAGACAATCACATGACAGATTTTTGGGGAGAGAAATAGATTTGTTTCCCAATCTGGTAAAGAATCATTTAAGATTCTGTAAATACTCAACGTCTGAAAACTATTCAAGTGGTGCCTTAGAGCAGAAGTTAATTAACTACAGGCTACAAAGTTTGAAAACCTGCATCTATTTTTTTCGGTATATTAATAATTGTGCAAATGTTCTACTAAAATACATTCTCTTGTCCAGCATGGACCCTGAAATACACATGAAAGGAGTTCTTGTTTTGGTAATGGATCACATGAAAAATCCCAGAAGGACCCGCAGAACAAAACATTAATTCATTCATAATTTTGATGGATACAGCTGCATTTCAAGGGCTCTAGTGAAACATATATTAAGATACTCTCAGGATGACTAAACTCTTTATCCTCACTGGCACGTCTGACATAAACACCTTTTACTTGTAAATTTTACTAGTATAAAGCAACTCATAATTAAATGCAACTAATTGATCTCTTAAGCGCAACTTGAAAATTTCACACTTCTTAATCCTACCTCTGTATCCTCCCACTGCCTCAAGCCATGTAAACTCAAATATGCAAAAGTGTAAAAACATATATTTTCAGAGAGTGCTATTATCAAAGTCTTTAGAATATTAGAGTATTTGCTTTTTTAAGGCTTATAACATGTAGCAAGGATAAAATCACTCTTTCACAATAAGTTAGTAAAATAAGACACTAAAAGATTGGGTTCTTTTTTTGTAATAAAACATTAGGAAGAAAGAATATACAGTGGTGCTGAGAATGCCTGCTTCAGCTGATTTGAGTGCTTTAGCTTTTCAAATCTCAAAACAGCCCTGCAAATCCCATTGACATGAACTTTACCTTGTACTTTTAATAGAGAGGTAGGAGAGCTACAATATGCCTAATGCTCTGTTCACCACCCCCTATTCTTTATTAGGATATTCTTTGTCAATAAACTGTAAAAAGGATTACTTTAAGCTACCACCTAAAGTCACCAGAATTAACAATTTCCTTTGCACACAGTTGGCAACTCTGCTTTGCTCATATCAAATATCTGATTTAAAAACAGTGGGTTTTGCATAAATTAGAGGTGGGTCTTACTGTTTGTTGACTAAACTATATGCACTCTCATAGAGTCAGAAAAAGTGTCATCTAATTTTCTTGAATAGGGCATTAATATTGACAAATAAAGGTCTCAAGACTCTGGATTTAAAAATATGTGTAAACAAAGTAAGGTAAACAAATGGTCAAATCCTAGTTTATTCAGATGACCTGTGGGGTATAGTATTTTCAAGAACATTTGGCTAGGCCTACAGCGAGAGATTAGTAACATCTTCAGAATTTGCCCCCTCCTGTGCATTTATAAAACAAATGCTGCATACATATAAACCACTTCTACACAGTTTGGTAATTATGCAGTTCTACATTAAGCAAATTTAATTTAAAATAGGAGCATTTGGTGTCTTTATGTTGAATTTTAATATTTAAGAAAACAAGAGTATATTAACTTTTTAAAGTACAAACAATTTTTTACCTGGTACAGGCTGTCTCTCATTCCATTCACTTGTGATTAAAACCTCTAAGATTTTTATGGGGTGTTCGGTATTATCAGAGCTGTAAGAGATGGATTAGACAATAAGAACCAGGGGAAGTGTAAAAGTTTTTATTTGCATTACTCAAAAAGCATTGCAAAAATTTATAATAATGCCTTCCAGAAAGCACAGCAAAAGTAAGGTCAGAGAAGTAATTTATTTAACCTACTTTTGTATGTAGCTAACCCATGTTTACAATATAGAAGACAATAAAGATGTCCCACATACCTTGCTATCTGGAATTTGAAAAGCAGAGGGCTGAAAATTACAGCTAGAGACCTTGCATTCAAGAGATTTTTGCTGGAGGCTTGACAAAGTCTGAGGAAATGTTTGAGCAAATATTGGAGTGTGAGCCAATACTGCGGAGGTATATTTGGAGATCTGATGAGTTTCTTCAGCAACTGAGCATATTCCTCTGAGCTCTGTGCTTCTGCAAGCAAACAGATAAAAGGCTCTTGATATCAGCACAGGAACATTCATGATATCAGCACAGGAACATTCAACCAGTAAAATGAAACTGGAATGTAACTCCTTTGGAAGCATCAATTTTTTCAGGAAAAAAAAAAATGAAATTCTCAGGGAACAGCAAAGAACAAATATTTCAAAGTCAAATGGAAACAGATATGCATTTTGGTAAAAACCACAATGTGTTCAGAGTGTACTGGTAGAAGTCTGTCTTGTGTTTAGCGTCACACATGATTGGGTAATTCTGAGATGCACTAGATAAGTCTCACAGGTGCTGTTCTAACTTTGAAGGTTACCAATAACAATATCCTGTCCTGAGACACACAACAGAATACTTGGCCCACGTGCTGAAAGCCTGTAAACTGCACTTGTCCAAAATGACCACTGCGTAGATCATGAATCTTATATGCACGTATTTGTCACTTTGTAATCTGTAACTCCCAACATACTGCAGAACATCATGACCTCTAATTCATGTACTTTGTCTGCACTGATAACAAGTTAAAAATTAGCTTTCTGCATACAGATAAGTCCTTGATTTTTCCTCCCATTTCTTCTATAGCCATTCTATTTTTTTTTAAAGAGAGAGAACTGTGTTAACCCTTATATTTTCCATTATGTTTGCATAAATAGAGAAGTAAATAATCCATCTCTGGATATGAATTGAAGCAGCTTTCATTAAAATCAGTGAATGCATACATTTTATTCTGAGACTCTGCCAGGGTGTGCAGAATCTTCCACTTACTGTGAGACGCAATGAAGCAGCTGAATCACTGGATACTCGGAATTTTAACAAAACATTTTCTTTGTTTGATGTTTGAAATATTCTATATTCATACCTTGAGCTGCAGAAATCATGTCACTGTAAACAGCTGCTGGAATGATGGGATTTGGCAGGTCCAGGAGATACCTCTTGAGAGCATCTGATAAATTATGCACATCAAATGTCTCTAAATCCAAAGAAGAAACATCTAAAGGAAAAAAAGAACAAAATATTTTTCAGTAGAGAAACCAGAGAAATGTAAGAGATCATTATATTAGTATATTATATCAACTTAAATCTGCTAACCTCTATCTGTTTTACAGCGAACAGCTTGGAAGAAACACTCCTAAGATATATATTCGAGATGAAGAACATAAAATGCTTAATACAACAATACTTCCTGGTATCTGATGGATCAAATGGCACCTAGAGTCACATGTGGCCTCCAGTCATATGCTTTGCAGGGCTGAACTACGACTCAAAATAATGGTAGTGACATGCTGTATGTTGGCAATGTCATGAAACATCAGAATATTTTTAACAAGTCTGTGTTTTATCTGTAGATATTTTGTGTAAGAAGTATTAATCAGGAGTTTGGTCAAATGCAGCTTTTCTACTAGTAGCTACTGCTATTATGACTAGAAGCTACATTAACAACTTGAGGCCCCAAGTCTGTAAATATTTATGTCTGTAAGTGGAAACAAATATGCACTTGCAGAATTGAGTGTTTGGTGTTTTATGGAGCAGTTTGGATTTCTCTTGTAAAGACTGGGGTTCTTCCATCATGCTTACAACTTGAAATAAGATTTAAGAGTGTCACATGCCAGAATAGCTGAATATCAGGCAAATTCAGAAATGCTTGTCTAATTCAAGTAAGATTTTGTTTCTTCTTAGACATGAAACTGGTCCAGAAAAGACCCAAATGATTACAGAAAAATCCATGTTTGGTACAAGAATTTAGAATCATTAACACTGACAGACTTTTCAGGTTTGTCAAGCTCTCTGTAAAGTAACTCTTGAACCTATTTGTCCATTCTGAACCAAACTCAGCAGAGGCCTCAGATATCTGAGGCCTCAGACATGGTATCTCTACATGTACTGTGAAAAAGGCAGTCAAGCGAGGACAGTGAGGCACCTAGTGCTGCTGCTCCTCCTCCTCCTTCCTGTTTTCCCCAACAAAAAGCTTGCCGTATGAACTCAAACCTTACGAGATACCAAAGAATCCACATAGGAACACGGACATTATGAATGGCTCAGAAAGTAAAAAACTGCCACATCGGTGTGGATGCCGCAAGAGTAAGTAGGCGTCAGAGAATACAACCACAAATTTACAGGAAATAGTTTTCATTAGTTCTCTCGCTCTGAACCATTCTCTGAAGCATATCTCAAATTATAATCAATGCTTTAGCAAGAATAAATTTCTGGTATTCCACAACTCTTTCAGTGTAGTATCATAACCAGATTTGAACTCTCATGTCTGCTGAGCTGGCCAGATGCAAGTCAGATTTGATTTTGGAGCGAGATAGCACTGTGTTGAAGCTAATGGGCAGTTATCCAATTAATATGAAGAGCATTTTAACTATAAGCACAACAGCACACTAATGTAGCTCAAGTTTGCGAACAAAACTGACTGGCATTCTGCTAACTCAGAGAGTAGGCAGAGATCAGAGCTGTCTATATCCATCTCTCTGAAGACCCCTTATACTGGCTTTGTCCTGGAAGATTTGGATCCTGTCTCAAAAATGAGAGAGAAAGATGCTCTGTTAATAAAGGGTAAAGTCCTATTTTCATTTTCTTAAACATAACTGTATGTTAAATAAGAATAAATATAAACCATAAATTTTTAATCTTGGGAGATAAAAGTGCACATAATTTTAGACACTCAGTGAGGGATTCAGATAAGTTATAAAATATGTTAGCATTGGTACCTTGGAAAATCTGGATTTATCTGCACTGAAAAATATAGTTGCAATACTAAAAATAATGCTCTGTCTGCTAGCACTATATGCATATCTCCTCTCCCTGCATGCACACATGCACTTCTTCCCTCCCACCAAAACAAAAGATAGGATGCTCTTTTGATTTGAAGGAACAGTCGCTCAAAATATCATCTCTAGTTCATTTTGTTAACACTTGCAATTACTAAAAATGAAAAGTGCTGAATTCATGGTTTGAGTTTGCTTGCTTTCCCCTCTGGCGAGACTGCATGTAACCAGTTTCATCTCTTAGCCCTTGCATTTTTGGGCTCTTTTATGCAAGAGGAAACTCACACCCTCACCCCGACTCGCTTGCAGAGGTGCGGCCCAGCACTCTCACTACAAGAGCAGAGCTCACGCTCTCTCACAGCGCAGCTGAGTGCTGCCATGTCACTTCACTCCAGCACGAAACAGAAAACAAAAGCATACTAAAAGAAACAGAAGTACATACCAGAAAAGTTGAACAGGTATGTAATGGTGGTAGGGTAGCTGCATTTTACTGTCTAAACCTGAGAACCCTGCCTACTGCATCAGCATCAATTCCCCTGTCAATTCAATTCTCCCTCAACTTAATCTTCCTTTTCCTTCCATCATCATCTCTGTGCCAGGGAAGGGGTGTTCAGTTATTGCCTCTCCAGTCACTGGACCAAAGGAAACAGAAAGGCTGCACAAACACATGCATGCACAGAACTGCATTTTAACTTGCTGACTTACAGGAATAGTTTATCTTGCTCCTCACAAAAACAAGTAAATGACAAAAGAATGATTAAAATAATTATTTCTGAAAGAAGAAACAGCAATGGAGCCATGAAAAAAATTACACAACATATAATAGTGAAAAATATCTTCCAAATTAAGCTTAAAAATTACAAAGATTTTCCTTTAAATTAGGTCTTATGCTGTATGATTGAGAAGTAGGTCATATATAAGCTGAGAAGTGGAGCAGAGAAAATATGATGAATCTGAGCACAGAAATCTAATGCTTTAAGGAGCTGTACCTACCACTTTCAAGAATTTGTC